>PVIC010053581.1:0-11797 GCA_004025085.1 Thryonomys swinderianus
AAATGAAAAGTTTTGTTATATCCTATTCTGGAGACTTTCAGCTTATGAATTACCTCTATCTCCCTATGCCAAAATTTAGAACTAATCAGCAATGTGTATACAACATGTAGATCATAAATGCACCTGCCGAACCCTTTGGCAATAAGAGTTCACTGGGGAATCAGGGAGGTAGGTGGACAGAAGGAGAGTGAAATAGGGTTAGAAGATTTATGAAGATCACCTGTTCTCTAGAACCTCATATGTGCTGGCAGGTAAAAGACAATAAAACAGCATATATAAAACAGTACCAACTGTATGCTGTAAAACCGTTGTAGACTTTGTACACCTTCTTATAGTAGTATAGGAGAAGAAATATGACAGCCTAAGAGTCTTTTACTTCTGGGTATTGCTTCTGACAAGAAAATAAAAGAGGGTGTGCAGTCAAGAGGTGAGTAAAGAGATCTAGGAGTAGATGGCAAAATAGAAGCTAGACTCCCCCCCCCTTTTATCTTGCCTGGTCTCTCAGTGTGGCTGCAGTGTGGAGGGATGCAGGAAATGGCTCTGGCTCCTCTCAGACTTGGGTCATCACAATACAGCTCCGCGATGGGGTTGGGGCTGGCCAGTGGGCCTCAATCCTCCATGGTGGGGATGGCACCTGGGGTCCATACCTTACTCCTCACTGCACAGCTTCTGGGTGGAGTGGGCTGGTGGGAAGGCCTCAGTACTCCACCATTGCTGCTGCCAGGAACGAGTGGCACCTGGGGTAGCCGAGTCGTCTGTGCTGACTTGGTGTGTAGCAGGCCAGTGTGCAAGCCTCAGTTTGCTACCACCACCGCCAGGAACAGAATGGCACCCAGAGAAGCCAAGTTGTCTGTGCCACTCAGGGTGGAACGGGCCAGTGTGCAGGCCTCAGTCTGCCTCTGCTGCTGCCACCGCCAGGGACAGAATGGTGCCCAGAGCAGCCGAGTCATCTGTGCTGCTTGGGGTGCAGCGGGCCAGTGTGTAGACCTTAGTCTGCCTCTGTCACTGCCACCGCCAGGAACGGAATGGTGCCCAGAGCAGCCGAGTCATCTGTACCACTCAGGGTGGAGCGGGCAGGTGTGCAGGCCTCAGTACGCCCCCGCCGCTGCTGCTGCCAGGGACGGAATAGCACCCAGAGCAACGGAGTGGTCTGTACCACTCGGGGTGGAATGGGCAGGTGTGCAGGCCTCAGTCCACCTCTGCCAGGGACAGAATGGCCCCCAGAGCAGCCTAGTCCTCTGTGCTGCTCAGGGTGGAGCAGGCCGGTGTGCAGGCCTCAGTCCACCCTGCTGCTGCCACCACCAGGGACAGAATCTCCTTTTCTTTTTTTTAGTATTAGCAAATGAACTTAGGACCTCATGCTTACATGGCAGGCAGCAGCTCCTCTCAGCCTCATACCTGGCTCTATCTAACTTCTTTGTATGTTAAAGAATTCTTACTTATGCATATAGTACATTTAATAATTCTGAGTATATTAGAATTACAGTTTATAAGTGCTTCACATATAACAATATCAGAGAGGATGTTCTGCCTCTGAGTGTTTATCCATAAGGAGCAAGATTTCAGTTACTGTTTCAGAAGCGTATCAGAAGGAACCAGTTAATCTCTAGACTCTTTCACTCTGATCTTCTGATTTCCACCATAAAGGGTGAAGAGACATAGATTACTTATTCACACCTAGTATACTTTTCTGTGCAAAATGATTAGAGCTAGATGTTCATCCTGAGAGTTGGAGATTTGTGGAACACATACTACCTATCTTAAATCAACTTCCTAGTAGTCTGATTATACAAAAATAGTAGTTCTACTAGTCCTAGTAGTTCACAGAGACAAAAGTAGCAAAAGAGATTGCTGTCAGGAAGAAGATTCTAAATTGCCTGAACTCCTGATCTAAGAACAAACATGTATGATGTTAATTGTGCAAAAGGGTTAAGGAAACACTACAAGGAAAACAGTGTGTGAAGCTTAATCTCCTAAAATTACTCAGGAAGAAAATATATTTGTATATCAAGCTAAGAGCAACAATTTGGAAAATCTTTTGAGACTACCACTTAAGATTTGGAATCAGGTGTCCATATGTCACACATAGCAATTTATGCTAGGGTTCAGGTTAAGAATAAAATATTAAAAATGAAGGAAAATCGAGAGGACTGAGGCCTGCTGACAGGCCCACTCTATCCCAGAGACTCAGGTACACCTGGGCACCATTCCATTCCTAGTGCAGAGGACTGAGGCCTGCCGAATGGCCCACTCCCCCCTGGAGAAACGGGTACCCCTGGGGGCCATTCCATTCCCGGTGCAGAGGACTGAGGTCTGCCAACTGGCCTGCTCCACCCTGAAGACTCCAATAACCCTGGGCGCCATTCCATTCCCAGATAAAAGGACTGAGGCCTGCCCACTGGCCCTGCTCCATCCCAGAGACTCAGGTAACCCTGGGCACCATTCTGTTCCTGGCGCAGAAGACTGAGTCCTGCTGACTGGCACGTTCCACCCGGGAGACTCTGGTACCCCTGTATTCCATCCCGTTCACAGCACAGAGGACTGATGCCTGTTGACTGGCCCACTCCACCCCAGGGACTTGAGTATACTGGGTGCCATTCTGTTCCCAGCACAGAGGACTGAGGTCAGCCGACTGACCAGCTCCACCCTGGAGACTTGGGTACCACTGGGAGCAATTCCATTCCCAGCTTGGAGGACTGAGGCTTTCAGACTGGCCCTGCTCCATCCTAGAGACTTGGGTACACGTGGGCAACATTACCACAGGAAAAGATTGAGGACTGCCAGCCAGCCCACACCCCACCCCGGAGCTGTGTTAGAGGACCCAGGCCCGAGAGGAGCTGGAGCCATTTCCTGCATCCCTCCACACCTGAGTGCCACCAAGATACCAGGCAAGATTACAAAATAACAGAGAATCTAGCTTTTATTTTGCCATCTACTCCTAGATCCCTCTATTTGCCTCTTGTCCCCACACCCTCTCCTATCTTTCTGTCAGAACCAGAAGTAAAAGACTGTTAGGCTGCCCTATTTCTTCCCCTGTACTGTTGTAAGGTGTACAAAGTCTCCATTGGTCTTATAGCATAGAGTTGGTACTGTTTTATACATGTCCTTTTATCATCTATTACCCACTGGCATAAGGGAGGTCTACATGATCTTCATAAATCTGCTAACCCTATTTCACTCTCTTCCTGTTTCCCTACCTCCCTGATTACCCAGTGATATTTTATCACCGAAGTGGACTGGGGATACATTAATGATCTACATGTTGAACAAACATTGCTGATTAATTCTAAATTTTGCATATGGAAATAGAGGTAACTCCTGAGCTCAAAGTCTTCAGAATTGAAATTAACAAAACTTTTCATTTTATTTACTCTGTGTAATGCTGATATTGGCACAGACTGTATTATGGTAACAAGGATGATGTGAGTGTTCTGTTCAAATACCTCCCATGATGTATGAGAACTTACAACTCTCAAGGGTCATTGCAGATTCAAGGAGAACACCCCAGGAAGGTGCCATATCCAAAGGGCCACAGATAATAGAAAGAGGGTTGCAACAAACAATGTGCTATCATCAAGCAAATAATCAAACAGAGAAAGAGTAGAAATGAGAAAATATACAAAAACACAGACACAAAGATCACTACCACAGGGAAATTCAGAGAAAAGGGAAAAAGGAAAAACTGAAAATCAAACACCAGGACTCTCTGAGATGGTAACTAAAACAGATCTAGTAAAATGGAAATCAGAACGCATCTCTGAGATCAAAACAGAGATACTGTCCACAGTGAAAGACATCATTAGAGATCAGTGAGATGATAGAATCCAAGATAGTAGAAGCAATGGAACCTTTTAAACAGCTACAAGCAGAGCTCCAGGGAGTGATGAAGGAGAAGGAAAGCTTCCGAAGTAGGATGAATGAAGCAGAGAACAGAAACTCAGAACTAGAGGACAGCATAGCAGCCAATGAGCAGGAAAGATATAATCTATGGAAAAGAGCAAGGGACCATGAGAAATCAATCCAACAGCATCTAGATGACTCAAAGAAAAATAATATAAGACTGATTAGGGTCATTGAGGAAGCAGGAAACAGTGTAAAAGACATAAAAAAGCTAACCCAACAACAAAAAACTTCACAGGAAAAGAAATGGACATACAGATCAGTGAGGCTTATATGACACCAAAATGCTGTGACATAAAAATGTCCATACCTAGACATATAATTATGAAAGATCCAGATGTAAAACAAAAGAATGAAATACTGAAAGCAGTGAAAGAAAGGAAGAAAATCACCTACAAAGGGAAGCCCATTAGGATCACAGCAAACTTTTCAACACAAACACTCATTGCAAGGAGAGCCTGGAGGGAAGTATTTCAAGCATTCTAGGAAAACAACCTCCAACCTAGACTGTTGTATCCTGCAAAACTATCTTTCAGAATAGATGGGGAAATAAGATACTTGCATGACAAAGAACACCTGAAAAACTTCACAAATACAAAACCAGAACTCCAAAACATTCTAAACAACATCTTGGGGGAAAAAAAACACACAGAAAATTCCATACTCATGAGACCCAGGAGAGTGAACTCACTGGGGAAAACAAGAAACTAAAGAGAAAAGGGGAAAAGCAAGGAAGGAAAAAAAAAAACCAAAGGACAGAGAAACATTGCAGCTCTGAATATTTCCATATCAGTCATAACCATTAATGTCAGTGGCCTCAATGGGCCAATTAAAAGACACAGACTAGCAGACTGGATCAAGAAGCAAGACCCTAAAACCTGCTGCATCCAGATAACACACCTAATTCAGAAGGAAACCCATAGACGGAAAATAAAAGGTTGGAAAACAATCCTCTGAACCACAGGAAACTGCAAAAAAGCAGGAGTGGCTATCTTGTTTGCAGATAAAATAGATTTTAAAGCCGAACTGACTAAAAGACATAAAGAAGGTCAGTATATCCTCGAACAGGGAACTATTCAAGAGAAAGAAATATCAATCATAAATATTTATGTACCAAACTCTAATGCACCCAACTATATAAAACAAACATTATTGGACATGAAAAGCCAGTTAACCACGAATACAATAGTAGTGGAGGACTTCAATACTCCACTGTCACAAACTGACAGATCAACTGGACAAAGAATCAATAAGGAAATACTAGAGCTAAATCAAACTTTGGAGCAAATGGACTTATTAGATGTCTACAGAATTTTTCACCCTACAAAGCGAGAATATACCTTCTTCTCAGCTGCTCATGGATCATTATCCAAAATAGATCACATTCTAGTCCATAAAACAAGCTTAAGTAAATACAAAGGAATCAAAGTTATCCCCTGCATACTATCAGACCATAGTGCCTTGAAACTGGAGCTGAATAGCAGAAGAAATTCTAAGATCCTCACAAACTCATGGAAATTGAACAACACTCTGTTAACCAACCAGTGGGCCACAAAAGAAATTAAACAGTTTCTACAACTAAACGACAATCCCAGCACAACATACAGGAATTTATGGGAAACAACGAAAGCAGTTCTGCGAGGGAAATTCATAGCAGTGAATGTATACACTAGGAAAATAAAGCAAACTGAAATAAACAATCTAGTGATAAACCTCAGACAATTAGAAAAAGAGGAGCAAAACAAACCCAAAGAACATACTAGAGAGGAGATTATAGGGATCAGAGCTGAAATTAATGCAATTGAGACAAACAGAGCAATACAAAGAATCAATGAATCAAAGAGTTGGTTCTTAGAGAGGATAAATAAGATCGACAGACTCTTAGCCAACCTTACCAATCAAAGGAAGGAAAAGGCTCAAATCTATGCTATAAGAAATGAAAATGGGTAAATCAGCACAGATTCAGAAGAAGTCCAAAGGATAATAAACACATACTTTGAAAATCTGTACTCCAAGAAGATGGAAAATCTAGAAGAAATGGATAGATTCCTGGACTCATATGAACTTTCAAAGCTGAACGAAGAGTATATAAAAATGTAAAATAACCCAATATCAATCTGGGAAATAGAAAATATAATAAAAAACCTAGTAAGAAACAAAAGCCCTGGTCCTGAAGGCTTCACTGCTGAATTCTACAAAACTTTTAAAGAAGAGTTAATACCAGTACTTCTCAATCTTTTTAATGAAAGTGAAAGGGAAGCAGTACTCCTCAAATCATTCCTTGAAGCAAACATCACCTTGATTCCAAATACGGAAAGATCCCACCAAAAAGGAAAACTACAGGCCAATCTCTCTTATGAACATTAACGCAAAAATCCTCAATAAAATAGTGGCAAACAGAATACAGAGAATTATCAAGAAAATCATACACCCTGATCAAGTCGGATTTGTCCCAGGGATGCAAGGATGGTTCAACATAGATAAATCAATCAATGCAATACCCTATATTAACAGACTCAAGGACAAAAACCAAATGATTATCTCAATAGATGCAGAAAAAGCATTTGATAAAATCCAACACCCATTTAGATCAAAACCCTACAGAGAATCAGAACCTATGAACTTTATCTCAATTTAATACAAGCCATTTATGAGAAACCAAAACCTAGCATCATACTTAATGGGCAAAAACAGAAACCTTTTACACTAAGATCACAAACGAGACAAGTATGTCCATTGTCTCCACTCTCATTCAATATAGTGCTGAAAATATTAGCCATAGCAATCAGGAAGGACAAAGTCATAAAAGGAATAAAGATAGGTAAGGAAGAAGTTGAACTGTCATTATTTGCTGATGATATGATACTCTATCTAGAGGATGCTAAAAATACAACCAAAAGACTACTAGACTTAATTACTAGGTTTGGTAGTGTTGCTGGATACAGGGTAAATGCTCAAAAATCAACAGCCTTTGTCTACACAAGCAACAGACTCATTGAAAGAGAAATTGGGGAGTCAATCCCTTTCACAACAGCACCCAGAAAAATGAAATGCCTAGGAATCAACCTAACAAAGGAAGTGAAAGACCTCTACTCTGAAAACTATAGGACTCTGAAAACTGAGATAGAAAAGGAAACCAGAAAGTGGAAAGATATCTCTTGTTCCTGGGTCGGGAGAATCAACATCATCAAAATGGCTATACTTCCATAGCTACTATACAGATTCGATGCAATTCCAATTGAAATCCCAATGGTGTACTTCACAGAGTTAGAGAAAATAATACAAAAATTCATCTGGAACCACAAGAAACCTAGAAAAGCAAAAACAATTCTGAGCAACCACGACATGGCAGGGGGTATTACAATTCCCAATTTAAAACTCTACTATAAAGCCACTGTGATAAAAACTGCATGGTACTGGCAAAGTAACAGACCCGAGGACCAGTGGAATAGATTAGAAGATGCAGAAACAACCCCGGGTAATCTAAACCACCTTATCTCTGACAAAGGAGCCAAACATCCTCAATGGAGGAAAGACAGCCTCTTTAACAAATAGTGCTGGAAAAATTGGGCTTCAATTTGCCAAAAGCTAAAGCTAGACCTATCTCTTTCACCATGCACAAAACTCAACTCACAATGGATACAAGACTTAAACATTAAAACAGAAACCATAAGCCTGCTGGAAAACACATTAGGTAAAACTGTTGGACATTGGCTTAGGCAGAGACTTTATGAATAAAACCTCTATAGCACAAGAACTAGCAGAAAGAATCAACAAATGGGATCTCATTCTACTGAAAAGCTTTTGCACAGCAAAAGAAGTCACTGACACTGCCAAAAGACCACCAACAACATGGGAAAATGTATTTACTCGTTGTTTATCAGAAAAAGGGCTATTATCTACAACATATAAAGAACTTAAACAGGTCAGCCTCCCCATGTTTAAAGACCCAATTCAAAAATGGGCATCTGAAATGAACAGACACTTCTCAGTTGCAGAAGTTAAAGCACCTAAGAAACATATGAAGAAATGTTCAACATCACTGGTCATTGGAGAGATGCCAATGCAAACAACACTGAGATTTCATCTCCCTCCACAAAGAATGGCTGCTATTACAAAATCAACCAACGATAAATGCTGGCGAGGTTGTGGGGAGAAAGGAACACTTCTCCACTGTTGGTGGGATTTCAGATTGTGCAACCATTGTAGAGATCCGTGTGGAGATTTCTCAGAAAACTAGGACTAGGGGTCACATTTGACCTTGCCATCCCTCTGCTATTAATATACCCAAAAGAATTTAGAAAATCACAGTGGAAAGACAGATGTACATCCTTGTTCATAGCAGCTCAGTTCGTGATAGCTCAATCTTGGAAACATCCCAAATGCCCATCAACTGGAGACTGGATAAAGAAGATGTGGTTTTTTAATAAAGTGGAGTACTATTCTGCCATAAAGAATGATAAGATTGATTCATTTATGTGCAAATGGATGCACCTGGAAGACACGTGAAGGAGTGAAATCAATTGAGCACAGATAGGCAAATACCGGATCTTCTCATTGAAATGAGCACTGGTAGATGCAAATGAGCTCTAGTAGTGTGACAATATTTGCAGAATGGGAAATTTCCAAAGGAAATTTGTTGTAGGGATGTAATGAGGGGAAGGAATAAATATGATTCTGAAAGAAAATAAAAGATCATGTATATAGGGGGTGGGGACTTGTGGGTGGGAATGTGGGTAAAAATGAGAATTGACTATGTTATATATTGGTACAAATTCCCCAATGTTATGTGTGAGTGTGTGATGTATGCAAATTGTACCAATAAAGAATGCCATTTAAAAAAAGTCTTCAGGTCAATAGATACAATTTGGTCTTTCTCCTTAGATCTGGTTTAATGTAGGAAATTTAATGAAATATTTATTTTAATGGAAACAATAAGCTTTAGTTCTTATGAGCAGAAAACAGAGATGAGATAGAGAGGAAGATAAATTCATTATTTTGTACAAATTCATAACAGAAGGTAAGTCAGTCATACCAAGTGTTAGGAGAAAGCCTCTGAATGGTTTAGAAGAAAGGAGGGTAGAGCGGACTGGGGAACGAGCGGCGGGCGGACTGGACCCAGCAGCTCCGGGCCCACCGTGCTGTGTTTCCAGCGGACTGGGGAATATGTGGCGGGCGGACCGGACCCAGCAGCTCCGGGCCTACCATGCCATGTTTCCAGCGGACTGGGGAACGTGTGGCGGGCAGACCAGACCCAGCAGCTCCCGGCCCACCATGCCGTGTTTCCAGTGGACTGGGGAACGTGTGGCAGGCAGACCGGACCCAGCAGCTCCGGGCCTGCTGTGCCGTGTTTCCAGCGGACTGGGGAAGGTGTGGCAGGCGGACCGGACCCAGCAGCTCTGGGCCCACCGTGCTGAGTTTCCAGCGGACTGGGGAACGTGTGGGGGGCAGACTGGACCCAGGAGCTCGGGACCCACCGTGCCGTGTTTCCAGCGCACTGGGGAACGTGTGGCAGGTGGAGCGAACCCAGCAGCTCCCAGCCTGCCATGCCGTGTTTCCAGCGAACTGGAGAACGTGTGGCGGGTGGACTGGACCCAGCAGCTCCAAGTCCCACTGTGCTGTGTTTCCAGGGGACTGAGGAACGAGGGGCAGGCGGACCAAACCCAGCAGCTCGGGGTCCGCCGTGTGTCCAGCAGACTGAGGAACCAGCGGCGGGCAGACTGGACCCAGTGGATGCGGCCCTGCCGTGCCTTGCTTCTGGTGGACTGAGAGAGCAGCACACGGACCCAGCTGCAGAGGGCAGACCATTTCCAGTAGACTGAAGGACGCCCACCAGCCCACTGTATCCCAGAGCTGTGCAGTGAGGAGTCAGACATAAAGGTAACTCATAAGCTCAAAGTATCCACTATAGAATCTAACAAACCTTTTTATCTTATTTACTGTGTTTAATACTGATATTGGCATTTATTGTATTATGGTAACAAACATGATGTGATTGTTCTGCTCAAATACCTAGCATGATGTGTCAGGAGTGAGAACTCTCAAGGGTTATTACACATTCAAGGAGGACCCCCCAGGAAAGTGCTGCTTCCAAAGGGCCCCAGATAATAGAAAGAGACCTGCAACAAACATTGCCCTGTCATCAGACAAAGAAGAGCATTAAAAATAATGAAGGAGTAGAAATGGGAAAATACACAAAAAACCAGACACAAAGATCACCACCACAGGGAAATTCAGAGAAAAGGGAAAGAGGGCAAACTGAAACTCAAACACCAGGACTCTTGGAGATAGTAACTAAAGCAGATATAGTAAAATGGAAAGCAGAACTCATCTCTGAGATCAAAACAGAGATACTGTCCTCAGTGAAAGACTTCATTAAAAAAGAAATCAGTGAGATGATTGAATCCAAGTTAGCAGAAGCAATGGAACCTTTTAAACAGCTTCAAGCAGAACTCCAGGGAGTGATGAAGGAGAATGAAAGCTTGCGCAGCAGGATGAATGAAGCAGAGAACCGAATCTCAGACCTAGAGGACAGCATAGCAGCCAGTGAGCAGGAAAGGTATAATCTATGGAAAAGAGCAAGGGATCATGAGAAATCAATACAACAGCTTCTAGATGACTCAAAGATAAATAACATAAGATTGATTGGAGTCACTGAGGAAGCAGGACACAAGGTAAAGGACATAAAAAAGCTACTGTCAGAGATAGCAACAGAAAACTTCACAGGAAAAGACATAGACATACAGATAAATGAGGCCTATCGGACTCCAAAATGCCGTGACATAAAAATAGCTACACCTAGACACATAATTATCAAGTTTCCAGACGTACAACAAAAAAATGAAATACTGAAAGCAGTGAGAGAAAGGAAGAAAATCACCTACAAAGGGAAGCCCATTAGGATCACAGCAGACTTTTCAACACAAACACTCAGTGCAAGGAGAGCGTGGAGAGAAGTCTTTCAAGCATTGCAGGAAAACAACCTCCAACCTACACTGTTGTATCCTGCAAAATTATCATTCAAAATAGATGGGGAAATAAGATACTTCCATGATAAAGAACATCTGAAAAAACTTAACAAATATGAAACCTGCACTCCAAAACATCCTAAAGAACATCTTGGAAAAAAACAGAAAATTCCATACCCACGAGACCCAGGAGAGTGAATTCATTGTGGCAAACAAGAAACTAAATAGAAAAGGAGAAAAGCAAAGAAGAAAAGAACCGAGAACAGGGAAACATGGCAGCTCTGAATATGTCCATATCAGTCATAACCATTAATGTCAACGGCCTCAATGGTCCAATTAAAAGACACAGACTACGACCTCACTCCACAAAGAATGGCTGCGATCACAAAGTCAGCCAACGATAAATGCTGGCATGGCTGTGGGGAGAAGGGAACCCTTCTACACTGTTGGTGGGATTGCAGACTTGTGCAACCATTGTGGAGATCTGTGTGGAGATTTCTAGGAAAACTAGGACTACGGGTCCCATTTGACCCTGCTATAGCCTGCTGGGAATATACCCAAAAGAACTTAAAAACTCACATTGGAAAAACAGATGTACACCCTTGTTCATAGCAGCTCAGTTCATGAAAGCTCATTCTTGGAAACAACCCAAATGTCCATCAACTGGAGAGTGGATAAAGAAGATGTGGTTTTTTTACAAAATGGAGTATTACTCTGCCATAAAGAATGGCAAGATCAATCCATTTAGGTGCAAATGGAGACATCTGGAGGATATACTAATAAGTGAAATCAATAGATCACAGATAGACAATTCCCGGATCTTCTCTTTGGCATGAACACCTGTAGATGCAAATGAGTTCTAGAAAGTAGGACAGCTTTTATAGAGTGGAATATTTCTATAGGAAACTTGGTGTGGGAATGTGATGAGG
>PVIC010053582.1:0-11809 GCA_004025085.1 Thryonomys swinderianus
TGGCCGCAAACTGTGACAAGGAGTGTTTCTGATTTTGAAATATTTGCATATACAGAATGAGATATATCGAGGATGGGACCAAGACTAAAGGCAAAAATTTAGTTATGTTTCATGTACACGTCATGTTCATAAGCTAATGACAATTTTATAGGATAGTTGTTGGTGCACCTGCAGCTTGAATATGACTGGTTAGATGAGATTAGGAATGAGATTCTCCGTTGGTGGCATCATGTTGCTATTCAGAAAGTTTCAAATTTTGGAGTATTTTGGCTTAGAAATGCTCAGCCAGTGTGTATATCTTCCTACTGTGATTCTCCTACACAATAATTTTAAAAAAATTTCAAATGCCATTCAGCTTTTCACTTCTCATACATTTATGAAGAGAGAAAGAGAGGAAGAGAGAGGGAAAGAGAAAGCACAACGATTTTGGTTTCTTATGAAAGGGGGAACCCAGTCTATTGGTTTCTAATTAAATGAAGCACAGGTTTGAGCTGGGTGTATGTTCGGATTCAAAAGCCGCCTTTCGTCCTTGCCGCTTGATTGTGTCGCTTTCAGCATGGGGAGGGCAGAACCCACCGCTCTGTTCTGCTCCTCACAGGGATAAAGGAAGATGTGAGCACAGGATGCTCTGTGCTCAAGCGGAAGCCACTTGTTAGAGCGAGGGGAGAACCGACACTAATAGGGGCCGACCAAATGGAGAGGATGGGATCACAGGCAGTCCTTTCGGCAGCAGAAACTTCACTCCCTAAGAAGCTGAAAAGAAGCCAACAGGGGTGATTAACCTGGTGATTGGGAGGAAGAACACCCGAGACAGAGTCTGTGCAGAGACCACTCAGCGGGCTTGCCCAGCCGGCTCTGAGCCTATGGCTCCGTGAACAAACCCGAACACTTTGGCACCTGAATCAGTCAAGGACCAGGGCTTTAAATTATTTATAGCAGTGGCCACTGGTCATCAGAGAGCCTGCCTGGACTCATTCATTCCTGCATGCAGCAGACGCATCCAGAACTCCGTACACAGACCAAACTGCTAGTGAGACACGGGGACTCATGGGTGATGGGGCTGGTCTCTTTTCACTAGAAAGTTTCCAATGTCAGTGATGCCACAGTAAGCCCTCAATAAGTAGCTCTTATTTTCAGGTGCTGGGGACCCAGGAAAATACTTATTGAAAGGTTAATTCTATTTTCCTCTCCAGTTAATGGATAGAAAACATGATTAACACTGCCCTTGATCACTTGCAAAGCTGGGGTTTCAACCCACATAGTTAGAAAAGCACAAAATATTATACGAACACAGGAGTGACTGACTCACCTCTCTACTCAGGAACCTTTAGGGAAGTGTTACCAAATAGATGCCTTTTGATTTGAGTCTTTTTTTTTTTTTTGAGACAGGGTCTTTGTAGTTCAGGCTGGCCCTGAGCTCACTATGTAGACCAGGCAAGCCTCAAACTCAGCAATCCTCCTGCCTCTGCCTCCTGTGTGCTGAGATTGCAGGTGTGAGCAACCATGCCTGCCACTGTGGTGTGTGATACTGGGGATCAAACTCAGGACCTTGAGCTTTCGAGGCAGACGCTGGAGCCACTGAGCTAAATCCCTGGCCCTTGAGTCTTATTTTGACTCTCTGCTTGCCAGGGAGACACAGTGCTGCCGAGCTACATCTCTGGCCCTGATCTGAGTCAAAAGAAGCATCCAGAGTTCACCTGACACTCAAGCCACAGGAACATTTGTAATATGTGAGTGGGGCTGGCCATAGGAAGGATAACTGGATCTTCTTGCAAAGCCTAGTTAAATAATAGTTTTCATTTTACAACCCATTCTGATGATCTAATTTACATCTGGCTTTATAGCAATATGAGCTTTTTGTTTCTGTATGATGTGCTCACTTCACTGACTTTTGTAGTAAGAAGTGAAGGATGAAAAGGGAAGGAGGATGGACTTTCAAGGGTGTGTGGGATGCACTCTGAGAATTAGACACCACAGAATTTAGAGGAAGAATAGAAGAGCCATATAGGACGTTGGGCCCGACATGACAGCTCGACGGAAAGTACTGCGGTTTCACTGCGCCTCATGATCCTGATGCAGCCTCCGCGCTGACCGCCTTATTTTCTCCTGTGTCCTGCCATACGATCTCTGTATGATATCCTGCCATATGATCCCCATATGATATCCTGCCATATGATCTCCTGCACTCTGTTCCTGAATTTCTCAAACCAGTCTTTCTACCACTAACTGAGTTAAAATGATAAAAATGCATTTTTGTGTCACTCCATTGCTTACAAATTCTGAAGCCTTCAGAATAAAATCACAAACCATCAGTGTGTTGTCAGTTTGCTTTCTACTACTGTGACAAAATATTGAGATAAACAATTTAAGAGGCAGGATGGTTTACTTTGGCTCACGAGTTGAGACATTTCAATGTGTTGTCAGGGCAGCACGTCCTGGGGGGAGTACATGGTGGGAGAAGCGGCCCACCTCACCGCAGTCAGATAAGGGAGAAAGACCCCAATATCCCCCCAAGGGCAGAGCCCCGTGACCTAGCCCAAGGCTCTCACTGCCTCCCAACAGCACAAAGGCTGGAGACCAGGCCTTCAGTGTGTGGGCTCTGGGGGACACTTACCAGAACCCTGCTAGTCAGTACAGCACACACCACTTTATGTAGTCTCCACTTTTAATTACATTACAATTATTTTATTTAAAATTCTCCATCCCCAGTGCTAAGCTCCAGCCTCTTGGGGATATTCTTGCTGTCCATGTCATCCTGTTACATCCTCATGTGGGCAATCGCCTTCTCTTAAGGACTTTCAATTTAAAACCCCCCTAAGGAGACGGAGGGTCAGCTCTCCGTGTCATCAGTCACAGGGCTGGAGAAGGCTCAGGGTGCGTCTCCTCCATAGGCGGTGAGCGCCAGGGCTCCTTTGGTTCTGTAGAATGGGAGGCACCTGATACACAGTCTATGAGCTAGTCTGCAAGTGACAGGATGAGATGAGCTTCTTTTGAAATGTTAAGGAAAAATTCTAGATTTCTGGAATGCAGTTCTGCTTGTGTGGTATGCGTAACACTGGTTTAAGTTGTATCAGAGTGTAGCTGTTTACAATACTCAGTCGAATCACTGAAGGAAGAAGATATTGACTGAGACAACAACTAAAAATTACAAGTCTCTTTCTTTATAGAATAGCTCCAGTTTAATATTTTTATTTCTACATAATTTCAAAATGACATTGAAATTTTAGGAATAATATAAATAATTTAACTATTATTCACTCAGGTCTTTAAAATGTTGACCTTTAGTGATGTTTGGTTTTACCTATCCATCTATCTGTTTTTCTGAAGCATTTGATAATGATTACAGTTACAATGTCTCTTACTCCAAATACTTCTTCCCTTTGTGATATTTTCCTTTTCTTTCTAGTACATGTTTGCAGTATATAATGATTACATTCATTGTAGAGAGCTGGCACACGGACATAACACATCCTAATTCTTTTTTTTTCCATTCCATTTCCCTCTCCTCTTCTTTTATTTCTTGCTCTCTTTTGCTTTTCCAATTTGTGCTTTCAAAACCAGAGATTGTCTCTTATACAAACAGAACACAATGGTCAATATCAGAAAATTAGAGTTGATCCTATCATCTAATTGAAAACCCTGTTCAAGCGGGTATTTTATAAGGTGCATTTGATTTGTCCTGTATCTTCATGCTTATTTAATTCAGACATGTCTGAATTAGAAATTTGCCAGTATGAAATAGAATCAAGGGCCCCTTTCTGGAAGTAGGTAAAGAAAGTTAGAGATTGGGAGAGGGAGAAGGAGAGCGGTGGGGAGAGCAGAGAGGGGGGAGAGAAGTATTGAGAGGATGAAAGTGGGCCAGACAGTCTCTCCCCTCTGTCCAGCTTCCCAGGTCCCTGACCCTGTTTCCTAGACTGCAATGAAAACACGCTATGTGCAAGACTGGGGGCTCTTTTTGGTATGCTGTTCTAGCCTGTGTAACGGTTTAGGGGACACACACACACACACACACACACACCCTCCTAGCTGACCTTTAATGGACATTAATATTTACAAATAAAGTAAGTTTGTGCGTTCTCCTGTTATACCAGTTTGCCTTTTCAAGTAATTATCTCTTCCATGCTTCTATTTACTCACCCCTCAGTGATGATTGCAATAGGAATGAAAAGATTGGTCTTGTTGAACACAAACTGATACTCTTTTCACAGAATACACTTACAAAAAGAAAAAAAACACATTGAAAACACCTAATGAAGGAGCCTGTTCCTTCTCCTTAATGCTTAGGGATGGTTAAAATGTAGCCACCCAGGGCCACCTGTCAGGGCTGCTGAGATCGGGTGGTTTTCCATCACGGTGATCAAGCATCTTCAGTCATTTGCTTTCCTAGACCACAGTGGAGATGGCCAGCAGGCGGCGCTGTCTGGCCTGACTCGGACATCCTGAGAGCGGCGCCCATCTGCCCCTCTCCGTATGAACGAATGCTTCTTCCTTTTGGTATCCTCAGTCCCACACCTGGGCTACAAGAACAGCACATTGAGAAATGATGGGGAAGAGAGCCAAATGCGTGTCATTGTCCAGAAGGCCATCATTTGTCTATGGGTTCTTGTAGCTATGTGGTCTTTATTTGTTTAGGAACAGAACATATCTGGCTACAACATACACATATGTTGATTTGACAACACATGAGGATTTGACAGCTCATTGAGTCAGAAACAGCATTCTGGTGTTTGGTAATGTTTTCAGGTTCAATGATTATATGTCTGGTCCAGGGTATAATATTATTGTTTGCCACGAATTAAATAAGATAAATTTTTAGCTTAAAAAGATCTTAAAGATGGCCCCTTCCTCTTCTGATCCTTCCATGAAAGTAGCTCAGTTTATTTGTGGTGGTCCTCTCTCCAGTCATTTCCACAGAACATGTGGCCCTTGGTCCCAAATCTGTTCAGTGGACCATGTCTGCTTTATCCTGTGCATAGGAATAATTGTTTTCAATGACCTGGCAACTACGGAAGGAAATTCTCAACACACTATGTCCTTCTGTGAAGTAGGGCTAGAGACTTTGGCAAAGTCACAGAACAAAAGTGGGCTGGGAAGGTGACCTGGCGTTGTGAACTTGGGTAGTTCTTTGCCTCATTTGACTTCAGGGTCACTGGCAGCATGGCCTAGAGATGTTGAAATTCTCCTTTGTTCTGGGACTGAGACCACAAGGAGAGTTTTTATTGTAACTCTTCTGGTAATAAAGAAAATGAAATATTGAGAGCTCTTCATTATAGGCCTTAGGGAAATACGCAAATATGTTACAACTTTCTAAAATATGTCCTGATTAAATATCTCATTTCTCCACTTCCATAATCTGGAGATAATAGATCAACTGATTGTGCTAAATAGATTCCAGCAAGCCTCACTGTCTTGTTCCATCAGGAGGGAATACTTATTTCTCCACTGTGTTGTCTTTGTCTACAAAGGATAATTCATCCTTAGGATTAAAAGTAGATTTCATAAAAAAAAGAAAAAAAAGTAGAATTCATAAAAGAGAAGAAAACCTTGCAGTTAAAGCTCTACTTTTGAACTGTATAAGAATATTTATACATGCATGTATAAATATATAGATATGAATATAGATATGCATCAATTTATATTGTTGAGGGAGATTAGGACAGATTTTGTTTGTAATTTTCATAATGTTTTTCTTTTTGGTAAGATTATGGATTTTTTTTTTTGAGACAGGGTCTTGCTTTGTTGTTCAGGTGCCTGGCCCTGAGCTCACTATGTAGCCCAGGCAAGTCTCGAACTCAGCAATCCTCCTGCCTCTGCCTCCTGAGTGCTGGGATTACAGGTGTGAGCCACCACACTCGACACTGATTGGTGATGGGGGTGAGCCACACGCCTGGTAGTGTTGTGTGTGGTTACTGGGGATTGAACCAGGGACCTTGCGCTTGCTAGCCAGGCGCTGGAACCACTGAGCTAAATTTTCAGCCTAAGATTATAGATTTTTATGAATAAAAATAAGCAAACAAAAAAACCCTCAGTACTTGAGTACTGATTTGTAATGTAGTTTGTTTAAAAATATTTCTGATACTATGTACCTGTGAAGAATTCATTTTATTCAACAAATAGGAGGAACACATATCACATGACATCTGGAGATATAAAGGTGAGACAAGACTCTATAAGCAAGTGCCTTTATGTTTTTATGTGCCTTTATGATTTATTGGTTCATGTAATTAATAGTAATAATAATAATTTATTGGTTCATGTGATATAGATAAGGTTGTGGAGATGGAGAAATTACCTTTGTTTGGAGCAAGCTGTTAAGGTTTCACAGGATAATCTGAGCAGGGTTCTAAAGGATGAGTACAAGTTTCCATCCAGCAATAGTCAAGATGATCCTTTTAGGCAGGAGAGAACAGTGCATGTCAGGGAGGAGGATTAGTACTGCAACCCATGGAAGGACAGACAGAAGTCCTTTTGGGTTGCTGGAGTATAAAAGAGTGTTTCAGCAGAAGGGTAAAAAGATCAGTAAGACTTAGTTTGTGAAACTCCATGCTGACTGGTCAAGGGACTTGCCCTTTATCTTACTGGAAATAGGGAATTGTTGAAGGGGAGCCACAGACATTAGACAAAGGCAACTTGTCACTTCCAAGACCCTAACTTCACTCCTGTCTAGAGCTTCGCTACTTAGCCACAGAACACAGGCGATCATACCTCAGAAGAAATCTGCCAGCATTTATTAAGGCCAGTGCTTAATCTCAGCTGACAACATCAATGTCAAAATCAGAGCTGGGAGCTGGCAGGATTTCAGCAGAGGAGTCTTTGGAGCTTCCACAGACTGGTTCAATAAACAATCTTGCTGTGAAACACAGAGCTTGGTATTTAGAAGGGTTTTAGCTGGCACATCCACAAGGCCGTGGCATCCTGTCCAGTGCATCATTCCAGTGTGAAATGTTGAAATACAGCTCTGAGCTCCAAGGACTCATTCAGCCTTCGTTTTGCATCACACTGTTGCCATTCATGCGTGAACTGCCGGAGGTAATGGCGCTTCCAGATGGAGTACCTGGGGCAGGGCCATCTCCTTGCTAAAAGCCACAGGTAGCCGCACATGCTGCAGTGGAGTTTGTTCCTGTTCTCCACCTCACCCCCTAGGGAATAATTATTTTAATAATGGGCCTCAAGGAAAGGAGACTCCATTCTATCCTGTCATCACCTAGTAAACAAAATGGGGCTAATTAGTGTAGCTGAGCAAATGTCATATTTGATGCAATTAGTAAATTAAGTCATAGATTTGGAGAGCAATAGCAGGGGACACAATTGATAGATCAAGGTGACTCCTTTGGATTTTGGAAAAATACAGATTTCAGCAGTTTTAAAGAAAGACCATGCTGGTCTCAACTCAAGTGACAGTGGCCTGTAGCGATTAGGGCCAGGTATCTCTTGAATCTTATGCACAAGTGTCAATCACAACTCTACCTCTTGGCCAGGAGACCGTGAGGAGTTTATTGCTTAAACTTCCTAAGGGTCAACTTGGTCATCTGTAAGGTGAAGATAATAGCAGATGATCGAGTTTAATTGTCTCACGATGATATGAGTCTGATTTAAGGAGTTTAACAAACTGCTTGATGCATAAAACTTAATAATAATAAGTATAATAATCATCATTACCATTAACCACAGGAGCTAGTTGAATTAAATTTACTTAACCATGTAATAGCTAATACCGTGCTGTGATCACTGAGTCATGGATCTGATGTTGCCACTAAGCAGGAATCTCCTAGGGATAGAGAACATGTCTTTTTTTTTTGAGACAGGGTCTCGCTTTGTAGTTCAGGCTGGCTTTGAGCTCACTATGGAGCCCAGGCAAGCCTCAAACTCAGCAATCCTCCTGTCTCTGCCTCCCGAGTGCTGGGATGACAGGCGTGAGCCACCACGCCCAGCATTGTGGTATGTGGTATTGATGGCTGGTGGGCGTGAGCCACCACACCCAGCATTCTATGTGGTTACCGGGATTGAACTCAGGACTTTGCGCTTGCGAGGCAGGCGCCGGAACCACTGTGCTAAATCTCCGGCCCAGAACATGTCTGTTTTAAATTTTTTTTAAAAATTTTTTTGTTACTAGCAATGTGCTCAGTCTAACATTTAGTAGGTGTTCAATAAGTGAAGGTTAAGTGTACAAGTTTTGAATATTAGTATTTGTTGTGTTGTATTTATTTCTCTTTTCTATCTTCATATGTCTCTCTCTCTTTTTTTTTTTTTTTGAGACAGGGTCTTGCTTTGTAGTTCAGGCTGGCCCTGAGCTCACTATGTAGCCCAGGCAAGCCTCGAACTCAGCAATCCTCCTGTCTCTGCCTCCCAAGTGCTGGGATGACAGGCGTGAGCCACCATGCCCGGCATCACCTTCTTTTTTAATCTTTTCTATTTCCAATCTGTCTCAACAGAATTCATGCTGGTAATGAGGAAAACAGCACTGGAGATATGCACATGTCCTCCAAGACCACCTACCAGTGTGTGGATCTTTGGAGCCTGGTATGTGAGTCCCCAGGCCTACTCATTACCCATCTTACCCATTCCCAACCTTGCCCTGTGGATTAGTTTTAAGGTTGTAATGAATTAGTTTGCTTATCTCCTCCTTCTCCTCCTTGTCCTCCTCCTCCTCCTTGTCCTCCTAGTCCTCCTCCTCATCCTTCTCATCCTCCTCTTCCTTCTCGTCCTCCTCCTTGTCCTCCTCCTCGTCTTCATCCTCCTTGTCCTCATCCTCGTCCTCCTCCTTCTTCTTCTTGTTCTTCTTGTTCTTGTTCTTGTTCTTCTTGTTCTTGTTCTTGTTCTTCTTGTTGTTGTTGTTGTTCTTGTTCTTCTTCTTGTTGTTCTTGTTGTTGTTGTTCTCCTCCTCCTCCTCCTCCTCCTCCTCCTCCTTCTTCTTCCTTCTTCTTTGAGACAGGGTAGTTCAACTGAGACTTTGTAGTTCAGGCCGGCCCTGAGCTCACTGTGTAGCCCAGGCAAGCCTCAAACTCAGCAGTCTTCCTATCTGTGCTCTCCGAGTGCTGGGATTACAGGAGCCACCACACCTGGCAATCTGGTCACATACCACACTGATTGCTCGTAGACATGGGTCACCATATCCAGTATTGTTGTACGTGGTTACCTGGGACCTTGCGCTTGCTAGGCAGGTGCCAGAACCAATGAGCTACATCTCTGGTCCTCACCTCTTTCTTTGGAGTGATTAGAAATCACTATTCTGTTCTATTCTATTCTTTTTTTTAGTTTTTCTGAGAAGGGATCTTGCTTTTATAGTTCAGGTTGGCTCTGAGCTCACTATGTAGCGCACACAAGCCTCGAACTTGGCAATCCTCCTGCTTTGCCTCCCAATTCCTGGGATGACAGGTGTGAGTCACCACGCCCGGCTACTATTCTATTTTTACATGCAACTATTTCTTGGCAGGAAAAATAGCCAGCACATTGTTTTGGACACTGTTCTTTCATTTCTGTCAGCCATGCTCCTCCTTCCTAGAGAACAAACCTTTCCCATCCCCTTCAGGTATATAAGTCATGATGAGTTCAAGAATTCAGATACAGGAGCAGTCAGTATGTCACCATGCCTTCCTCAATAGCTGCTCTGCAGAGCAAGCCAGAACAACTGCTGTCTGTTTTTTCTTATTTCCTGTCCAAGGACTTGGTTGCCTCACTCTCCTTTGGCTACTCTATTCTTCTTCTAGTTCAGCTGCCTTATATCCCTGACCATCAATGTGGGGTTCGGTTTCTTCCCAAGGACTCCTGGGCTCAGGCCTAAGGAAAAACAGTGGTGGGCCATCTCTCTAGGGGTCCCTGGAAATTTCAAATCACTGTCAAGGTAGATTTTTATAGTTAAGATGGCTTTTCTTTATATCTTAAGGATTGTTTTCAGGCAAGATAGCCTATGTTTAGACCCCTTAAATTCATAATAACATCTCAGATGAGTTGCTTTGAGGTACTTCTACTTTCACTATTTCATATATCCTTAAGTAGGATAAAGAAAGACTAAAGAGTCTTAGACTTCAAGTATTTTAATGGCAGGGTCCACTGTAGTGGGAAATTAGACTTTTGGGTCTAATTATAGGAACAGGGAGGACTCATTCAACTGACATATAACCAACTAAAAACAGTTCTCCCACTATCCATTAGATAAGAGAGAAACTTAAAACTCACAACAAAATGTGCTTGTTATGTATAGAGAACTATATAAAGATAAAAATCTCAAGTTTCACGTAAACTTTTGGTAAAGGAAACAAAGTGGAGAATTTCATAATAATGTTTAGAGATTCCTTTGTCTTCATTTTGAAGCAATCTCTTTTAAAGAACCTCAGATTTTATCCTATAAAATTATATTTACATGGAGACTCATCCTTGTGTAAAAAAGTTTCCACTTTGAAATGAGTAAAGTTTTATTTGTAGGTTATCAGCAAACTGAAAACACAACATTGGAATCGGAGTCTTAGGAACAGTGTTGGTCTCTTCCTTGACACTGTTTGGGAAACCCTTGCACCAGTGAACTGTAAGGACACAAGCGACTCATCTCATTTGAGATTCAGAAAGACGATTCTTAGTTCGAGTTTGTTCAAGTTGAGGAGAGACAGTGAAGGGATAAATATGGTGAAAAGAATAACAGCCATTCTCGGCCACAGTCATCTCTGGACAGCTTAAGATGTGTGATGGAAAGGGCTTCAATGTGCCCCCATGTTTAGGGAACGACCTGCTACTGGAAAGGTGGGTGGACCAACATGGCTGACGTGTAGTGTGCAATACACAGGACCTCCTGGAGAGGCGGGTGAAGCAGGACATTAGCTTTGAAGGACACTGAATGTGTATCGAGTTAGGAGCAGTCAACACTTATCTGTCTGTCTGTCTCTCTCTTCCTTTATAGAAATGTCTCATTCAGAAGGCAGATGCATAATTGAAAGGAGGGGTTCATCTCCAGTGGAAGTTGGGGAGAAAAACAGGAGCTTACTAGGGTCTCAACAAGCACAATATGCAACTCTATTTTTGGTGATGGAAAGTCCCCACATCTCTGTGTAAGAAAGGTACTCAGCAGCTCTTTGGAGAAAGAAGGAAGATTGATTAATCAAGGGCAGCCATGGAAGAGATGATGATGAAACATTCAAGAGGGACAGCTGTGTGGTCAGTCCTGGTGCAAGGTCAGTACAATTGTGTGTCGTCTTTACTGCAAGGTGTGAGGGAAATGGGAACACTAAGATTGTCTGCAGCTTCCTACTCAGTTTAAATTGATTAGAGAATTCTAGAAAACAGGGTGGACAGAACCAGGTGTCCCTGCATAGTCTGGGGCCATGATGTAAACACAGAGAAAGCATTCCTCCAGACAAGTTCTTGGGAAGAGAAAAAGCGTAATGAAAGGGCATCTGGGATAGAATATGACCACAGTTGCCCATTAATCAGATATTAGCTTCCCCGTATGACTCAAGATGGAAGGCTCTAAAACCCTGATGGCTTGGAAAGGGGGTTTAGCAGATTCTATAATACTGTGAATACGGGGTTGGTGTGAGGTGGTTGTGCGGTATGTGTGTGGCTTTGAAACATGAAAGAGATTCATTTAAAATGAATGAGAACAGGACCTGATTTCCTCAAAATGATAGGTAGATTCTGAAATTTACCTGTGTGTCTCTCTGTTTCTCTCTCTCTAAATAAATGTATCTATGTTACGTATATGTATATATACATAGTTGTGGGTATTTAGTTGACAGAGCCTCCTGAGAAAAGACAGTAACAACAAAAAGATTTCACATTGTTACCTGATGTCTCAAAGACACAGAACATTCGTGAGTGA
>PVIC010053583.1:0-11744 GCA_004025085.1 Thryonomys swinderianus
TGTAATGGTGGCCATTGTGCTTTGGCATTTATTTCTTCTTTTAGTTTGGAAAGAAATATTCTGGGCCCTTCTGGTTCATTTTCTGAGGAAGGAGGACTTGAATAGGAGTGTGAAGCATACGTGAATGTTAAATTGGCAAGTGAGATTTGAGAAGAGTGAGAAAAGAGAATATTTAATTAGGAACAGAAGAAAATTCAGAAGGAGAAAGAACTTTCACTTGTTCAGAGCTCTAAGAAAAGATCCCGATGGAAGAGGGAGAAGGGGAGAGGTAGAAATTTATATAACCTGATGACAGGACAGTAACCAGACCAAATATTTTAACGTATATTGACTAAATTAATGATCTCAGAAAGGGCTAAACCTTCGATTTCTGCTTTAAGTAAAAAATGATAGTTTCCTAGTCTGTAGTTGTGTAATATTGACTCTTATGATTAAGCTGGATGTAATGCTAAAGTAACCAGAGACAGAGCTACAGGCAGAACTGCTTAACTATCCAGCACCTTCCATCGCAATCCTCACTCTGGGGGTTTCATCCGCTGCAGCATCTTTGGAGCTAAAGTAATTCCCTTGATCCTCCTACTCGGTGGATTTCAGCTGAGTGAAGAAATGCTTTGGGAGTACACCACGGGCAGTGTGTGTCCTGTGTCAGTGAGTGGCAAGGCGTCTGCTGCAAGACTGGCCCACTGACTCGGGTCCCAGCTGGAGAGACTGGACGAACCCTCAGACCGGTCCTGACCACCGAGAGTGGGAGTAGAAGGAACCCCTGGGGGAGGCAGGCTGTCTCCGCTGGAGGAGAACCAGGGTAGAACTGACTCAAAGCTGACAGGTGCCGGGCTGCAAGGCGCAACTACAGCAGGACCAACCCAATGGCCACTGGCGCGAGTTGCTATCCTGAGGTTGCCAGGGCAATCGCAGCAGATACCCTGCAGGTTTGGTTTGTAGAACCAGCCAGTTGGAAAAGAATCTTGCCCTCACTATTATCTGATAGCTCTAATAAAAGTCAGATGGGGAAACTAATCAGATCATTCTCTTGGCCTGGACCCTTTTAAATCAGAGTGCTCTATTTTGGCTCTCTATGTTAAGTAGACCCAGAGACCTGACATTTTGTGTTTATTTGAAATGATAAACTTAATCATGAGCGAAATGTTAAGAGATGACAGAACTGGCCACAGTAAGGTCACCTCGTGTCCCTGCCAAACATAATACAGCCTCTCGCCTTCACTGGGCTGCCAATCCCTGCCACGGGGACCCTGAGGGGCTTGCAAATGGGGACCGGAGTCTGTCCATGTGATAATTAATCCATGGCGCTCGGAAAAGGCTGCCAAGTCTGCCATATGGTAGTTTTATGACCTGGACTGCTGTTATCTCTGGAGAAAGCTAACATCACAATCTCATTTACTTGTTATCTGTGATTAGAACTTGTATTTCTACAGGGTAAGATGCAAGCACAGTGAAGCAGCCCAGGAGTCCAGAGCCCCAAGATGTCACTACTGAACTTTCAGAGCAGAAGTGGTAACACAATCAATATGTGCAGGAAAAAGCACTAATATGTGCTTCACAATGCTTGGACCCAGGATAGAAATCTGATACATATTTTATAAGGATTCTGCTGTCCTATAATAGAAACATGTGATCTGAGAAGGCAAGAGGGGCATTTCCCAGAGACGTCATGGTGTAGGATCAGATTTCCCCCTCTTCTGGATTCCTTAGGGACCAACAGGGTAAATGCTCTGATCGATTTTTTTTTTTCTATTCTGTCACAACTTGGATGGAGAATTAGGACTTCCAGAGGTGCTTTGGACTTTGATGAATTCTCCCAAGAATTTTATTGAGATATAAGCCTTGAAAGGAATGTATCCTGCCATAACTCCAAACGCAAGTTGTTGCAGCTTTTCCTTCGGGGTCCACCCTGAAGAAGAAACACGCTAGGATATCCTACAGTTCATGTCGTCTGTATGTGCCTTATCTCTGCTCACTTATTCAAGGAGGGGCATTGCCAAAGAGGAGACTGGTGCAGCTCTCACATGACAGTCAAGTATCTGGGAGGAAATGGGAGATCTCTGAGGTTCTCTGAACTGGTTTCCACTGAAAGGCCTCTGCTGCAGATGGCCAGTTGCCTTCCTCCTGAAATCTGTTCTTCCTTTGTGATAAATCACCAACTTCACTCAAGGTGACCATGAGCCCTCGTGCTATTCACAGCCGTACCCGAGGCTGACACTGGCTGTCTTGGTCAGTGAGATGCAACTCGCTAAGAGGGAGTTAAATGCACAACACCTGCCTGTTCTTTGTTTTTCTCCTTCTTCCTGTCCTTCCGTTCTCTGGAACGCGATCCAATGGTTGGCACTCTAACAGACATATTGTTCTTCCAGTGAGCCTGTGGATTTTGAAGTTTCATGTTAGGTAAAGATGGAAGAACAGAAACAAATAAAGAATTCTTAAGAAACCAGACTTCTTCCGTGTATGATCAGCCACAAGAGCAGAGATTTCCATAATCCCACCATACTGACAAGCTCTTGAGCCTGCTATGAATGCTCTCAACCCCAATATATATAAACTGGCGTGTATTATAATTCATTATCATTGTATTTTAGATTATTACAAATCTCTGCCCCCTAAGATGTGCAGTGTTTAGCTCACAGTGGCTGCTGACTTCTCTGTAAGGTGCTCTGAGGCCTGCATTTGTACCTTGGAGCCGCCTCAGTGTCATTCAGTGTGAAGATCCCTCTCTTGATGTCCTGGAAGGCAGAGACCTTGAGGAATTACCACCCTTATGTCACCTTGAAAAGTTCACAGGGTTAAGACTATTTATTTCCTTGAGAGATCCCCAGACAAAGAAACACCTCTCCCTACTTTTAGTTGACATCACATGCTCTAGAGAGCTACTCTGATCACAAGGAAGAGCTGCTTGATCGTAGGCATCATATGTAAACGCTTGTCCTTTGGTATTCGTGTGGAGTTGCTCCTCAGAATGCTTCAAGAGTACCGAAACCTGCAGAGGACCCCGTCCCCTATAAAATGGTGTAGTGTTTGCAGATAACCTAGGTGCTCACTCTCATAGTCTTCAAGTCATCTCCAGGTTGTTTATAATAACATGATGCTGACCCCCTAATTCCTTCATGCCAGCTCAGGGCAATTCATTTTTTTGTTAAATATCTGCAATTCTTTTTGCAAATACTTTTGAACTGCTTTGGTTGAATCAGCAGATGCTAATGTTGGATACAGAAGGCAGGCGGTACGTTTATATACATACCCACGGACACACCTCATTTGGCTATTTTATTGTGCTTTGTGGATAATGTGTTTCTCAACATTGAAGGTTTGTGGAACCCTGTGTCAGTTTTGCCCATGCTGGTTTTGCAATAGCTAAGAAGATTTTTACCATTTTTAGCAATAAAGTATTATTTAATTTTTAGACATAATAGTGGTGAACTCTTAATAGAGTACAACTTAGTATCAACGTAACTTTTCTATACACCAGGAACATAAAACCTTCCTATGACTCATTTTATTGTATTTGCTTTTTTGAAGGGATCTGGAGCCTAACCTTCAATATTCTGAGATATGTAGATATATATTTATATATGCATATGTGTATGTATACATATATATATTCTTAAAGGCTATATATACATATAAGTATATATACATAAATGCATTTATATATACATATACCTTTTTACACTAGTGCATGATACACATATCTTGCTATTTTAATTCTCATTATGCCTTTTATAATCTTTTAAAATTTATGTATGTGTGTATATATATGGATATATATGAATTGAGGTCAACTTTATATGTGAAACAAAATGCACATATTTAAGAAGTATAATTCTGTGAATTTTGACCAGTGTATATGTGCAGTGCAACCACAAGTCTAGTTAAAGCAGAGTTCATCTTTATCACCCCAGGCAGCGGTTGGGTGATGGGTTGAGTTGTTCCGAAGCCTCAGGAATGCATGCGTGCCCAGCAGCTCTGTAGAACAGGGCACATCCCAGGGCCGATGAACCCTGGGAAGGGTGCCTGGCAAGAGAGTCAGGGTGTCGACACTCACAGGAGAGTTTCAGACCCGTGACTTTCATCCTGCTGGTCTGTTGCGTGGTCACTCTTATGAAAAAATCATGTCAGGCTGCTGTGTGCAGAAGTATTCTGATTATGTGAACCAGATCATGTGACCTGCAATAAATCACCCTGGGTGTCCCTTGGTATTTTGAAAACTGATGAAACCGCTGATTCTTGGCTCCTTACTTTGTATGCAAATGATGAATTATAGATAGGAAATAAGAAAAAGGAGGCTGTCCCTGGTTTGCCGGTTTGAAGTGAAGTGGATTAGAGGAAGAACACTGCTCCTCTTGACTATTTATTGTGACATTGCTTAGAAAAATTCAAACCCCAAAGACTCGGGGTCTCTAGGGACATTGTTAGCCTTCTGCAGGAATTATTAAAATGTACAGAAATGTAGAAGCCGCACTTTATAATAATTAACCAGGGCCTGTTGATTAATAAAGCTCATTTTTTAGTCTCGATGATTCAGAGCATCATCCAAAGGACAGTGTCCTTGTCATTTTGATTAAGAAACCAGACTTACAGTGCAGAGAAGTACAGGAACCTTCGTGCTTCCTTCTTCTCCCCATAAAATAAATATTGAATGAGAATATTAACTCGTTAACCTTGACAACAATTTGTAATTTTCAGAAGGGGGAAAAAACTCGCATATTCAGCAAATAAATCGCTGCGGGGATCTCAGGAAAACAAATTGGAGAGAATGAAGAATGCTACCATATGAATTCTGTCATTTTTATGGGCCAACGTGATTAATTTGTTTGTTTAGGCCCCTCAATTAAGGCCACAACTAGTGTAAGGTACTGGGAGCAAGTGAAGTGTTCTGTCTGGCATGGACCCGTCGAGGGCTAGCGGGAAGGAAAGGTCACGTGGAGGAAGAAGAGGGGTCCCAGCCCCCAGCCTCGAGTCTCAATTCCCTACCGGAACCGCTTTACCTGGGGTTAGCTGCCGAAGCTGTAATTTCACTCTATTAATAGTTTAAAGCCTTTTTTTTAACAGATAACCCCTTTCACTGGGCTACCACGCCGGAAAATCATTAGGGGGAATTAGCAGTACCAGTCACAGCTTTTCCAGGGTTATCTAATTATTTTGAACTCAATTTAACCAGGAATAGAGATAAAATAAATAACCCATGAACTATTTACCTTGCCAGTTAGGAAGCTTCTTTTGTCCACTGAAAAAAGGAGGACGAGAGAGAAGGAAAAGAAATGGGAAGAATCGGAGGCCGGAATCGAGCCTTCTTTTCCTAATTGTGCCGTGGCTTGGGCTCCTCTTCTGACCTTTCGTGTATTAACTGTTGTTTCCTCCCAGCCAGTTTGCTTAAGGTGCCCCGCGAGGGGCTCTGGATGATCCCGTTTTGTTTGTGAGTTTCTTTGCCCCCTTCTCTGGCTCCGCCGCCACCCTCTGTAGGAGACTGACGGCTGACTCCTGCTAGTTTTAGTTTTAGTTGGACGTTGACTTTTTGAAGGAGAGAGATGAATTAATGTGTTTATGGCATGGTGAGGGGAGAGTTAAGTGTAATAAGCGTGTTTCGTATTTGCTGAGAACAAAAGGAACAAGAGGCAGAGAAGAAAATCCTTTGCATCAGTGCATTTTCTGCGGCATCTGGCTGTCGTGCCTGTCCTGGCTTTGCCACCATCTGGAGACAGGACCTGGAGGAAGTTCTTCTAGCTTCTGGAATCTGTCTCCTGTCTGGAGAAATGGGTCTAATGACAAAACCTACATTATAGGGCTGATGTTAGGAGTAAGTGAAACATTAATGAAGTATATTTTTTAATACCTGGCACCTATCTATCTATCTATCTATCTATCTATCTATCTATCTATCTATCTATCTATCCATCCATCCATCCATCTGTCTATCCATCCATCTGTCTATCCATCAATCCATCCATCAATCAATCAATCTGTCTGTCTGTCTGTCTGTCTGTCCATCTGTCTGTCTGTCTATCTATCCGTCCATCTATCATCTATCTATCTATCTGTCTGTCTGTCTGTCCATCCATCCATCCATCTATCTATCTATCCATCTATCTTTCTATCTATCATCTATCTATCCATCTATCTATCCATCCATCCATCTATCCATCAATCAATCAGTCTGTCTGTCCATCCATCTGTCTGTCTATCTATCCATCCATCCATCCATCCATCCATCCATCCATCCATCCATCCATCCATCCATCTGTCTGTCTATCTATCCATCCATCCATCCATCCATCCGTCTATCCATCCATCTATGTATCTATCCATCTATCCATCTGTCTATCTATCCATCTATCCATCCATCCGTCTGTCTATCCATCCATTTATCCATCAATCAATCAATCAATCAGTCTGTCTGTCCGTCCGTCCATCCGTCTGTCCATCCACCCATCCATCTATCGATCTATCTATCGTCCATCCATCCGTCTATTGATCCATCTATCTATGTATCTATCATCTGTCTGTCTATCCATCTATCCATCTATCTATCTACCCATCTATCTACACACTTAATTATTCAAAAATGTCAGCAGTTGATAGCAATGATGAAGGTGGGCATGGTGATGTGGATGTTCGTTAGCTGAGAATGGGGGAAGACAAAAGCGGCCAGAAGAGAAACGAACATGGATGAAGTTAGTCTCTAAGACACAGAAGGCAAATCAAGAATGACGATGAGGAAATGACTCGGGGACGGGAGCAGAATTAAAGAGAAGAAGGAGACGTACAGACATGTGAGTTGGCAGTGACGTGAGGAAGGCGACTGAGTTCATGCCTTCGATTCCCCTTTGCAATCCCATGTGATGTCGGCGGACGAGGTCAGTCCTGACAGGGGCCACAGTGGAGCCTGGGCAATATGAGAAGTGGACACAGTAAGAGGTGACAGAGGAGGCTGCTCCAGAGTAGGCGCAGCAGACTAGAGAGCAACACGGGTCTCACATCCAGTGACAGAGCGTAATAGAGACCCCCATCAGGGAGGGTTTCTCCGAAGGATCATGGAACCCAGTCACTGGGCAGATTGATTCCCTGATAATAGCAAAGGTTTGACCTTAGTCAATGGATAAGAAATAAAAACACTGGTGACCAATCACATTATACTTCCTGAGGAACACCGTCTCACTGTGGTCCACAGTGCTTGAAAATATTTTTTTTATTATTTTTTATCTTTATTGGTACCTTGTATATACACATCATGATCACACTCAATATTGGGAATTTGTACCAGTATATTGCACAGTTTTTCATTTTTTCCCATTCCCCTACCCACTCCACAACCCCTTACCCACTAAATACATAAGCTTTGTTTCCCACCCCCTTTTTTTAATTACCTTTGTAATTAAAAGTGAGACCCTGTCTCACTTTCTAGTTTAAGTTGGCCTTGAACTCACTATGTAGCGTAGGCAAGCCTGGAACTCAGCAATCCTCCTGCCTCTGCCTCCTGAGTGCTGGGATTACAGGCATGAGCCACCATACCCTAGGTTTTTTATGATAAATATATAAATAAATACATAACAAACAGGTAAAAGTAAGGAGTGGACACATATCTGGCGCAGAAGAGGTCCAATTAATGTTTTTAGAGACAAGTCCTTCAAGGAGATGATACGCAAACACCCCACCCCCAGGTTAAGGGGTGTCATCCATGGAAATTCCCAAAACCATACAACAGGAGTAACTACAGTAGAGAAATGCAATGAACAGCACCTCCACGAGGTACACTGAGTCACGGCAACCTTGGGTGGGATGGCATGACACTGGCACTTTTACCTCTTTGGCTTTTCCTCCCCTCAATGCCGAACTACCTCATGATGATCCTGAGAAACCACCGGCCAAATTCTAAGCGGAGACCACTGTCCTGAACGCCTGGCCGGCATTCCTCACGGCTGTCAAGGTCACCAAAAACAAGGCCAGTCTGAGCGACTGTCACAGTCAGGACACACGTGAGCAGCCAAGAAGAGAGGTGACTCAGTGTCATGAGATACCACCCCGGGTGGGACCCTGGGATAAAAAAGACACGAGGGAGAAACTGAATAAAGTGAGAGCTTCAGCTAATAGCAGTATATGACGATTACTTCCTTCAGTGTGAATGTACCACATGAACGACAGAGCTCAGTGACAGCAGAAACTGTGATGGAGCCTACAGGGATTCTATTCTCTCTTCGGAGTTGTCCTCCTAAATAAAAAGTTTATACTGTGTGCTCAGGGTGTGCATATTCAATGTACCAATAAAGATAAAAAACTTTTTTTTTTTGAGACAGGGTCTTGCTTTGTCGTTCGGGCTGGCCCTGAGCTCACTATGTAGCCCAGGCAAGCCTGGAACTCAGCAATCCTCCTGTCTCTGCCTCTCTGCTGGGATGACAGGCATGAGCCACCACGCCTGGCACTGTGGTATGTGGTATTGATGGCTGGTGGGCGTGAGTCACCACGCCCAGCATTGTATGTGGTTACTGGAGATCGAACTCAGGACCTTGCACTTGTGAGGCAGGCGCTGGAACCACTGAGCTAAATCTCCAGCCCCAAGATAAAATTTTTTAAATATTTCTACTTAAAGAAGCAATAGTCACATATTTTTAGGGAATGTTAGGGGTGAAAAGAAGCATTGTATCTTTAGCATATGGAAAATAGAGTCCAACGCTAAAGGGAGATAAAAATGTAGATGGGTTCCCACAGCAGGTGCCAATACTACTCCATGCTTTGTGAAGAGGCTGAGATGAGTTCTACTTCCGCCTTCAAACGTTCCGGGCACCCCAGCTAGTCAGGAGGCTGAGGATCGCGAGCTCAAGGACAGTCTGAGCAGCTGAGCAAGACTCCACTTGAAAACAGTATTTTACAAAAGCAAAAGACAACAACAAATTCCAGGCTGCTGATCAAGGACTTCTGATGCCCCCGCTCCCTTTTCTCTTCAAGGAATTTACTTAAATTTCCCTGGCAAATCCCAGTGACCTTTCTGTGGTTCATACAATCGTGATACTGAGTAGAGGCAAAACTCCTGGAGAAGCATCTCACTTGCGCTGACCTCACCAATGCTAGTTTTCATAGTTGTTATTTTTTCTTAACAATATAGTTCAAGTAATGCGTGAAATAATATATTTAACACTGTGAAAGCATCCTTGAATTGCTAAAAATTTGCATTTTGATCAATACGTAAAGTTCTGGTCAATATCTTTGTATATGAATATGTGCTTCTCTGATAACTGTTTTAGGGTAAATTATCAGCAGCGAGATTTATTTATTTTTGTATCATCAAAGGAGAGAATCATTTTAAGTCTCTTGCAGTTTATTGTGAAATTGCTTTGAGATAAAGAGTAAACCATTTTATGTTCTCACAAGTCACACGAAATGTCATTCTCCAGCAGTGCATATTATGTTCTAGTTTCTTTATTTTTTTCTAAATACCATAAACCTCTTTCTGTGTTTGAGGAATCCCTTTATTTTTGCGATGGAGGGTATTTTCTCCGATGGCTGCTGACACGGCCGCAGGCTCCTTCTGCATGCTGCCTTGAAGCTAAAGTGCCAGCTAGGCTCTTCCAGGGAGATGCCTAGGCCTGCCCAGAATGGGAATGGGAAGGAAGTGCCCACAGGGGACTTTCTCAGCAGCTGTGGGTTCTGAGCCTCAGGTCAGGGTCCCGGAGGAGCACAGGCAGGAGGCTCAAGCCGCAGCTAAGACCCACAGCGTGCAGAGCGGGCAGGTAGTGAGGCAGCCAGAGCCGGACCCACCCTGCACGACCCCGAGGTCAGGTGCATGGCTGCTGTCTCTGACCCTAGCTCTCCAGTTTCCCCACAGAGGCTGAGAGTGACCCAGGTAATAAATTACCTCCTTGCTATAATCAGCCCAAATATGTCACTGCTTCTTGCTGTGAGACCCAGGATGTTTATATACACAATTGTACCATCCCTCAATGGCACTGAGGATTAAAATAGTTTTCATTTCTGCCCGTATGTTAGGTGGAAATTTGACATGTCTTTGTTTTAATGATCACTGGTTGAGTTGAAGAATGTTTCCTAATTTACTGGATTTTGCATTTTTTTGCCTACACAGGATATGCCCTGTTTTGCCATGATATATGAAGCTAGAGGTTCTTAACAGACGGAGAGAGCACCCAAAAGGGAGATAGCAGTTCTTCGTCAGGGTGAGTTATTTTTTCCTTTTCTCCCACTTTTCTGTATTTTCTTTTTTTCACCATATCATAGGTAATGTTTTATGTATAACTTCCATGTGGTAGAAAATGTCCTAAAGGCTTTCCATGCATTTTTTTTCCTTCTTCTTCCTTCCTTTCAAAAGCCCTATGGGACAGTTCCGTCATTCCCATTTTACAGATGAGGAAACTGAGACACAGCAATGTTACAGACTCGTAGAAGATGCCCATCTAGCAAGGTGTGAGCTCAGGTTATAACCCAGGCAGCCTAACTAAACAGATGGGAATTCTTCCCATTTCACCTCGAGTTATATGTTATTTCTACATGGGTTAAAAGTCATCAGTGACTACGAGACCCTATGGAGAGTAAGTGTAGGGTAGATCATCAGATTTCCTGGGGATTCTTCACCAGCGCTGATCTGTTACCAGGGGTGGTGGCTGTTTTAACACACTGATGGCCGTAGGATTTCAGTCTCTGCATTTTAGCTGGAATTCAAGGTTTTTCTGGAGATCAGTGGGATCTGTGCCTCCTTATGTACATCTGTGCCATAGCTTATTAAAATGAGGCAGTGGGGAAAATGCCCAGGGAAGCAGTCATTCACTTACGGCAGGTTTCATTGACTAATGCCAGCGATAGTTTCTGTTCTGCTTTTGTTTCTCCAAGCGCTAATAGCAAGATTCTGTCCCTGCAATCCTATTACTGGTGGCAATGGAATACAATCAGGCAGCACCTGCAAGATAAGTCAAAAGATTAAATTAAGTTGGGATTTGAATCCCCACTAAACACAGAATCAAACAAAGATTAGATTTCTGGACCCCAGTCTCAGAATGGCTTTCAAGGGTTTCTCTTAAACAACAACAAAAATATATCATTATTCACTTTGACCACAAGCACAGGAAAAGGAAATGCAGGCAAAGAGAGATGAGGGAAAGAGAGACCAGAAGTGCACGGAGCCTAGTTCTTTATTCCCTGAGGACATCCGACTGTACAGGACCTGTTCATTTCCTGGCTGACCCCAGAGAAGCCCTCTGTTGAAACCACACGGACCACACCAAGAAATGCAAAGTCCCAACAACCTCATCTTGATGCCTATCTCTGTTTCTGAAGTCACATTAGCCCAAGATCATTTGTTTTGGCAAAGTCATTTAAAAAAACAGAGAGCAGATTGCAATTTAGGTAAGAAAAAGTTGGGGGATAGGATTTTTTCTTTCATAGCTTTTCCTTTTGCCATTTCCCATTTTTACTGATAATCGACTGCTTTTTATACATGCAGTATACATCATCACTTTTTAAAAGTATATAAATTATTTATGATTGAGCATTGGTAGTAATTCTTAAGACCAGAAATACTTAACTGAACTCCTGTTTTTCTCCTGCAACGACTTGAAAGAGTCCTGGGCTTCCTGAAGATGTCTTGATGCCACAAGGACTTTCCTAGTTCTGGAGATTTCGTTTCTTTTATAGTCCTTTACATATGGAAATACAGATTATAAGATTTTGGGAAAAGAAAGTCACACTAAAGTAAAAATGTCAAGTGACATCTTAGGAAGTCACAGATTTGTATA
>PVIC010053584.1:0-11796 GCA_004025085.1 Thryonomys swinderianus
ACACATTCTCAATACTGAGTGTGATCATGATGTGTATATAAAATGTACCAATAAATAATTCAATTTTAAAAAGTATATAGATTTCATTTATTATGATCACAAAACCCTGAAGTGACCAATCGTTCAGTATAAATAGTCTGTCTTCACAGATTTCATGTTAACCTTCAGAGACATTCTTGAAACCTAGGGCCCCAGGTAAGTATTTAATAGTACATTTCAATACTATCTTAACACAAATGCTTCGGGCTCATGAAGACTAAGGCAGAAAACTTGATTCCATGTTAGAATGTCACTGTTACAGATTAACTTTTCTACATATGTGAAAATCCCTGTTGGGGTGATTTACTCAAGTGTATCTAGATATAAACATGAATGTATTTCACTTTATAATCATAATCAGAGTCTTAGGGACAAGATTTTTCCAAAACTTTCTTGCCTGGAATCTTCTACAGTTGCTCTTTTCAGGCAACCCAAGTGACTTCTCAAAATAATCCATAAATCCTTGTCTTGGGCCAGTAATGGAGACACTTTTAGAAGTGAGGGTTCAAACTACAGCCCAGGACCCACCTGTTTTTCATAAAGGGCCAACACTGCAATTAAACCTCAGATTTTAGTTCAGAAAAAAACAACTCGCGCATTAACATCTTTTATCTGAAAAGAAAAACATAACACGTGTGTCATAGGTTCGCCACTGCTGCCACAGACCACCGGGACCTCCACAATAAATGGCTCCGCGAGTGCCCCACTGCCTCTTCTGTGACCAGGGAGACAGCCTCTCCCGGTCTCCTGAGCCACAGTAGGCTGTGCTGTTGAAGCAATTCAACTTCCATTTAACTTGACACATCATATTTCACCAATCTGTGCCTTCCTGAGTTTACTTTTCCATCAGTTGGCTCAAAGAAAAATTATCCATTCTTGATTTTAGATCCTAGGTGGAGAATTCCACGCGCCGTTGAAGAAGGAAATTGACACGAGAAGCCGTACGTGTTTTGCCAACCTAAATGTTTCCTGTCTGTGCTCAGAGAGACTGATAATGTACTTATGTGGCTATGGCTCATTGGGTCTAATATTATCAAGTTTGCTAGGCAAAGATTCAGTCCTACAACAACATAACGTCTCATGTTCAGACATCCAAAATTTGTTGGACTTTCATGAGGTCCAAGGAGCTCCCTTCAAAATGAAAAGTAACACTCTAGGGATATAAGGTATATATTTTTTCACCAAGAATACTGAGGAATCCAGAATAGGAGTGTCCTACAGGAGACGGCTTCTGGATTCCATAGAATGTTCATTTTCATCCAGAGTGTCCATTGGCCTCATTGCATCTGAAGGGTTACTTTTAATATTGAAGAAGGCATACAATCCGTATTATGACTCCATACTTTACTGTACATTTCTATTACCCTGAACCACGTGGTAAACTGATCCATGAGGCTACTTCCTCTTATAATCCCTGTTGCCTCCCAAATCCCAAAGCATCTCAACCATGACCGTGACACATAGAAAACAAGGAACTTATGTTGCATGCAGGCTACTGGGATGAAGCCAATGCCAAGCCAGTCAGTTGACTCACCTAGTGATCATACACCCTTGGCCAGCACCACGTGCGTGAAATGCAGCCTCTTATGACCACATGAGGCTTTGGACCCAAAGCACAACGAACACCTTCCCCACAGAGTCACCGATTCTGTGGCTACTTTGTATGAACTCTGATACTTTGCCATCACTGTCTGTATTTCTTCTTCTAGTTTTCCAGGGTTCAAACAAATTATCAAGATGGTAATATAACAGGAAACCTCATTTTGAGGTTTTGATGGGGTTACCAAACTCTATGATCCCTGACTGGGATTAGGAATGTACCTGGTTCTTTCTCTCAGCTGACTCAGGAGGCCACATTCACAGCCTCAAATACAGTGGACCCTTGACTCACAAACTCAGTCGATTCCCAAGAGGTAGTTGTAACTAAAGTTGGTTGTAAGTCAATACAAGATCTGAATGTTTACCTGGGCACAAGCTATTGCTAATAATAAATTGAATTAGGTCCATTAACCTAAATAACTCAAATTGTTCATATGTTAGGTTGGTCCATCGTAACTTGAGGGTCCAGTGTATGTGCCTTTCTACAGTAATCACATTCATGTTATGTCAGTAAAGCAAGATGAGGCTTTCTGCAAGTTTTCCCACTTGATATAGTCACAAAACCACATCTAATTTTGGTCTAAAGCTTGTGCCACCCTCTCCCCTCTGGTTTTCTCGACTCCTAACATTATCATATATTGGCACTTTTTCTCCATTCCCAGAAGTAACTTTTTAATCATCCACAGGTTAAAGTACTAACAAACAATCAACTTTTCAAGGATGCTTTCCTGACACAGTCAGTATGTTTTCTACTCCCCTGAAGGGAGAGTTCAAGTTCTACTCTCTGAAATTCAATTCTAGCTTCAGCATAATAAGTCATGATATTTCTTCACAGATGCTGACAGAAGTTACACAATTCCTGTATTTAAAAACTGCTCATGATGCAATAATCTTCATGTTTTTGACCTATATCAGTTTCTCTCACACACTAGAGCAGATAGAACCCTTTGGTGATCTTCAGTAACGCTACACACCCTTGCTGAATATTATGCACTGTTATTCTCATGACTCTTATACATTATACATTACATAGTAATCATATTATACATTATAAATTACATATCTACATTATATTGTACATTATATATTATACCATTATATGTAATTACATTATACATTATATGGTAAAACGTTATTCTGGGTGAGCATCACCCATCCCACATATTCATAATAATTATCAGTCTATTATTTTATTATCAAACAAATTCTCTAAAACAGAAGGTGTTCTCTGTCTTGTTACTAAAGCAGAACTGTAGAGACACACACAGTGATGTCTGAAGCAATAAATGGATTTCTTCATGGATGCAATTTCCCATGAGATGACACAGCCTGGGACCCTGAGTGGCCTGTAGGTGCTGATAACAATCTGCCAGACAAATGGAAAACAAAAAAACAAAAGAACAAAACAAAAAAAAAAAACTTCATTGTTTTGGAAAAATTAATTCTCAAAAACATAGGATTCAAAGAAGACCTTAGCTCCAGATAAAAATTGTAGCTCCTAGGGCCAGAGGGTTAGCTCAGTGGTTCTGGTGCCTGCCTCGAAAGCACAAGGTCCTGAGTTCGATTCCCAGAAACCACATATAATGCTGGGCATGGAGACACGCCCACCAACAATCAACACCGCATACCACAATCCTGGACTGGTGGCTCACGCCTGTAATCCCAGCACTCGGGAGGCAGAGACAGGAGGATTGCTGAGTTCGCGGCGGCTTGCCTGAGCACCATAGTGAGCTCAGGGCCAGCCTGAACTACAAAGCGAGACCCTGTCTCCAAAAACAAAAAAAAATTGTAGCTCCTATTAGCATTTTGATTTTAGCCTAGTGAGAGCCTGAATAGATAATTCAGAGTCGTGTTCCCTAGTCTTCTGACATAGAGCAACTCTGAGATAATATATTCATGATGTTTAAGCCCTGACTTATGCTACATTAGAAAACGAATATACTATCCCATCAACTGCTACCGCAGTGAGGCAGGAGGCTAATGTGCATACACAGTAACCCACATGCACGTTAAGTGTGGGTCATTTCGGAAGGACCTCATCTTTGGAAACTACATATTTTAATATGGATACAAGCAAAGAAATGAGCCTTTGACTCCAGAGGAAAATGACCATTTAATATGTAAGTCATCCTGCAATACCTGAATCCGAGCAAAATCCTCTTTCACAAATAGCCTTTACTCATAATAAATATGAATATATTAGTGGCTTTTTTATATGACTGTAAGTGCTCATTTACCTAAATATCAAAAAGGAAGTTCATCACAATTATTTTCCTTATGGAATTACACATCTTATGTAAATAATAATATATAAATAATATTTTTTCCTGAAATTTATATAAGCCAAAAACAGGGAATTGGTATTATACAATTATTATTTAAATTTATATATTTAATTCTATCAAACTTGAGTTTTATGTTTTACAGTGATTGCATATAAGCTAAAAATATTATTTTTCTATATATAAATATATCAAAACTTTCAGGTGGATATATTCTATATGTTTTATTTAACTTAAAATCATTGTAAAAATAAACATTTTTTAAAAAAATATAAGCACATAATTTCTTAATCATTTATCTCTTAAAAATGTCTTCATTGAGGGCCGGAGGGTTAGCTCAGTGGTTCCGGCGCCTGCCTCGCAAGCGCAAGGTCCTGAATTCGATCCCCGGTAACCACATATAATGCTGGGCATGGAGACACGCCCACCAACAATCAACACCGCATACCACAATGCCGGGCATGGTGGCTCATGCCTGTAATCCCAGCACTCGGGAGGCAGAGACAGGAGGATTGCTGAGTTCGCGGCGGCTTGCCAGGGCACCATAGTGAGCTCAGGGCCAGCCTGAACTACAAAGTGAGACCCTGTCTCCAAAAAGCAAAAAAAAAAAAAAAAGTCTTCATTGAGTCTATGGCCTTCATGATAAAAATTGAAATGGCATGCAAATATTGACATTTTCAAGGTTTAACAGCAAAGATATTGGGTTACACAAATAACAAAATTTCCTTTTTGTTCTGGTCATATGTATCAAAGAAAGAAAATAAACAATCTCAGGTTAAAAGAAAGTACTTAAATACAGGAATAGGCAAATTTAGATATATTCTAAAGACTTTAAGAATATAAAACTGGGACATGCTGAAATAGGCTTTAAGAACCTAGAAGTCAGCCGGAGCTAATTTAAGATTAAATTTTTTCTCACACCCACCAGTCATCAATACCACATACCACAGTGCCAGGCGTGGTGGCTCATGCCTGTAATTCCAGTACTCGGGAGGCAGAGGCAGGAGGATTGCTGAGTTCGAGGCTTGCCTGGGCTACAAAGTGAGCTGAGGGCCAGCCTGGACTACAAAGTGAGACCCTGTCTCAAAAAAAAAAAAAAAAAAAGATTAAATTTTTTTGAACTCAGACTGACACCTCAGTTGCTCAAATTTGCAAACCTCACATTGAATTGAATGTACCCCTGGGCTCGTTAACTAACCAATAAGATACTTTTTTTAAAATGTGTTTTTCTGTGTCTCTACTGTCTTACAATGAATGGATCCAGTTCTCTGGAGAACCCTAATATGAAGGGAATATTGCATTATTTTCAAAATAATTAAACAAGATAGCAAACTGTCTGGGCATGGTGGCTCTTGCCTATTATCCCAGCACTTGGGAAGCAGAGGCAGGAAGATTGCTGAGTTCGAGGCTTGCCTAGGCTACCTAGTAAGCTCAGGGCCAGCCTGAACTACAAAATGAGATCCTGTCTCAAAAAACAAACAAACAAACAAGAAACAAGATAGAGGCCGGGCGTGGTGGCTCACGCTTGTAATCCCAGCACTTGGGAGGCAGAGACAGGAGGATTGCTGAGTTCGAGGCTTGCCTGGACTACATAGTGAGCTCAGAGCCAGCCTGAACTACAAAGCGAGACCCTGTCTCAAAAAAAAAAAAAAAAAACGAGATAGAAAACTGTATACAGTAAAATGAGACAGAAAATTCTGCAACCATTAATTGGAAATTACACACTCTTAACAAATTCACATGAAAATATGCTGAATATAGTATTTACTAAGCATTGATGCAAATTTCAGTAAATTGAAAAATAGGAATCCTACTTAAAAATTAGGATATAAGTATGAATATATGCATTTTATAGGTTATAGCTATATATTTATTTTCCAGATTTTGATTTCTTGTACTCAAATAATATTTCATAATATAAAGGTACCTGCAATAGTTATTTGTATTTGATTGATTATTGATATAATTTAAGGTAACATTTCTTAAGTGCTGAAATCTTTACATTTTACTTTTTATTCTGTTGGTTGACACATTGTTATTGCTGCTGATGTTTTTCTTGTTTGGTGGATTTTTTTATTGGTTTAATTATTATAACTTTCATGCCATATAAACTCATAACTGAAAACAATTTTAATCCACAAAGAAATAAAGACGTTTCAGTAATTTCAAACTAAAATAGAAACAGAGATTATGAAAATAGGCTCTCCATAATAATACCTAGGATGATAACTATGTCATTATACCAGGACATCCATTACACTAACAGCTTCTGGAAAAATAAATAAAAAACAAAGAATTCCAAAGATCACTGCTTTATACACCTTTGCATCACTGTAAAGAAATACTTCTGAGAAGAGTTTTATTTAGATCACACTTTTGGAGGGCCATGGGCATGACACTATATCAGTTTGCTTCAGGACAGGACTCCTGGAATTTGGTAAGCGTTGGTGTTTCTTCTGAGGAAGAACCACGCTGAAGCTAGAAGCAAAGACAGGTGGGATGGGACCAAGTCATGTTTTTATGAGAGCCTTCAATTGCTAGAACTGTGGAGGAGGAATCGCAGGACTAACTAAGGAAGGCACACACCCATGAGCTAAGGATTTCTGCAGGTCTGTATTTTAACACTTCCACCCAGCAGACAAAACCGTCAATGACATTAGACCCTTGGACATTCAAATCGCTTCTATAGAGGTTATTTTCAGGATTTAAAACAAGTGAAAGACATCTTACTTCTCTGGATCTGATTGATATGGTGGAACAGATGCATCTCCCCATCCTGGTAGACAGCTAGAATGTTAGTGTTCTCTAAAATAGAAGAATGAATTCTAGAAACGACAGATTTAAAGAGCAGAAAATTTATTGAGGGAAAGATGGGTTCTGTCTGTCTGTCAGAGACAGAAGGTGGACCAGAAAATGGATTGTCCACCCACCCTCCTTTTCAAAATTGTTTCATTGAGCAAAGCCATGAGAGGAGGTGGGTTCAAAACTCTAAGACCCAACAGAAATTACAAGGTGGGCATAAAATGGACCAACCCATGGACAACCAAGAAGACGACAAGTACAGTCACCCAGGTAATACTGATTAAATGGGGATCCAAGGGGACAGTAAGTCACATAACAGGAATTTCCAGAAATGGAGACACAATTAGAGTGTCAGTCAAGAGCTCAGAGGCTTCTGTTTGCAAACAATTCTATTCACAGTCAAAAGTGATCTGCAGAATTTTGCTTCTATTGACAAACTCTTCAAAGGCTTCAGTCTCCTGCTCAGTATATGACACAAGCAGGAGAACAAAAACTAAAAGACAGAACTAAGAGAGACAGAAAGAAGAGCACCAGGACAATGAATGCTGGTGCAAACGAAAAAGGAGCCAGCCAGTTCCAGTCACTCATTTTTATCAGGAATCAATAAAAAATTGGTAAAGCCAAGGACACACAATCATGCAGTTTCTATAGAAATTAATGTAAATAAGGTTCATAAATGAAAAGAGAAAGCACTCTGAAAGTAGGAGCAGAACGGACAAAACAGATGGTTGTAATTAGAACGCTGTCCTAGTGAGAAGATTTCGGTTGTGGGGATGGGATTTGGATGTGAGTTACTCTCACCTTGGTAATTAGGCTTCGAGTAGAATCACTTTTCAAAACAAGCCAATTGTGGGATTAACTCTCACAGCCTGTACTGCTTATAGCCCACTTTGGGACATAACCAAAATGATGTCCGCCCGCAAGTTTCAAGTGGTAGCTGGTTACAGAGTATCAACATCACACACACAGTTATGTGTTTAACCAGTGGTTACGCACAACAAATACTTTACCCTAAATGAAATTTCAAAAAGATGTTCTGTGAATCTATTTTCTAACCCAGTTGTCCTGTAAAATCAAGATGCTTCAACATTTTGCATTTTGCTTTTACCAATACCAAAATAGAAACCATCATACCTCTTTTTATGGTAGAGCAATCGTCCATTGTATCCAATTACATTTTTTGTCTATTTGTCTGTGGATGAACATACAAACTGTGTGGCTACAAATGTAGGTATGCACGTGCAACTGTGATGTGGTATCTTTCACTCTTTGGAAGATTCCTGGCTGGGGAACAGCTGGTTCAAATGGAATTTCTAGTTTTAGTTTTGTGAGAAACTTCCCAATTTCTGTAGTGGTTATACTAGTTTACATTGTAACTAACAATGTAGAAAGACTTCTTTTCCCCCATGCATCCTTGACTTTCTAATGATGGATATTATCTTGGGGCCAAGACTAAATCTCAGTGTGGTTATAATTTCTACTTCTCCAGTGGCCAATGACATTGTATTGGCCTTTTGAACTTCTGTGAAGTGTCTGTTCATTTCATTCGCCTTTTTTCGAAAGGGTCTTTTACTTTTTTCAACTAGATTTTTGAGTTTTTCTATCATTTTAAAGAAAATCCATGCACTATGAGTCCGTAGTGTTTAGTGAGAACAATCAGAAACACAAGGTTAAAGGCTAGATATACAGTTTCCCTTATGTTTTCTTTTAATTGGGAATTTGTACCAGTATGAGAAGCAAATTATCAGCAAAGAGCAGAATACAAGACAGCTAGTAGGAAGTGAGGGAATAGATCTTTGTTAAATGGGAAGAGGGTCAGGAAATGGAGGGGGAGAGGAGAGAAGGAATGAAAAGGGGTGAAAGCAAGTGTGATTCATACCAAGGATAGGACAGACGACTGACCATCCATAAAAGAATAACTCTACATTGAAGGGAGGGTAGAGACCATGTGGTCATCTCATTACATGCAGAGAAAGCATTTGATAAAATTCAAGAATGTTCACAATAAAAGACCCTGAGCAAATTAGATACAGATGTTTGGGTATAAAAGTTTGGACTGGATGCCATGGACTGCTGTTGGCCTGGTATTGACTTTCTAGTGCACTTTTTATAGGGCTCTGACTCTATTTATTCTACCATATTGGTTCCCTAGTTCCTAATATTTTCTGTTTCCTTCTCCCTTATTTCAGTCCTTCTTTCCTCCCTGTCTTTTTTCTCCTGCTTTCCTTTTTCATTTCTTTCTCTCTTTGTCCTTTCTTCTTCTTCCCTCCTTCCTTCCTCTTTTCTTATTTTTTTTTAACTTAACACCAATTTTACTTAAGGTTAGTTGTTCTTTTCTATACAGGATATGTTACATATCTAAATTTATTTGCCTGAGTTTTTAATTTCTTCATTTTTTTACTTACTGGGTTTCTCCATTCAATGTTGTATTGTAGAATATGAAGAAATAAAGGGACCTTTGGAGCACAAGCCCAGACCTCCCAGAATGCATGGTTAGAGAATATTTAACCATATATTAAATTATACAGTAGAATAATAATACTATGTTAAAAAGAAGAGATGAAAATTATTTGTATGTGGTATCTACAAAAAATAACTAGGGATATTCTATTACCCTGTGACCTGTCCAAAGTAACATTATAGCATAAACACTACAATATGAGTCCTCTGTGTGACATGTGGTGGTGTAATCCAGCACTTAGGAGGCAGAGGCAGGAGAACTGTCTCAATTCCAAGAGCAGCCTAGGCTACATAGGAAGTTCAAGGCCAGCCTCAACTACAAAGTGAGACACTATATAAAAAACAAACAAACAAAATAAGTGACTCCTTCAATGTTTAAATTCTTACCCCCCTACTTGTCATGTAATTATCCTTTATTCTGTACACATATACTGTATCTTAGCCTGTAGGGGCAATTGTAATTTTCTATTAACTTCAATTAATATTGAAATTATAAAATTTACTTTCCACTGGTGGCACAGAATAACAAAAATATGTGGGGAACAAATACAGTTTAAATATAAAATATAAAAGCATATGCATTAAATCAACTGAAAATGTATTGAAAACAAACAAATCTTATTTCAAAAAGTTATAAAGTGCTAAGTGAAAATTGCTTTCATCACTAAGAAACTAAACAGGAACATAAAGCATGTCAGAATTTCAAAGTTAAGCAATTCTATTTTGTTTTCAAAAAGGTGAAATGAATAAAAGATCTTCATTAGAAATATTGATTTCTAGTAAGAGAATTATAATTTTAACTAAATTGAAAATGAAAGCCTTAAGTGGATTCAGACATATATATCATATATGGAGAGATAAATATTTGCCTATAATTGAATATATATAAAGCATTATAGACAAGAAACATAAAAGCACTCACCCAAATATATGCATATCTTTTATCAAAGTTGTTCAGATATATACAAAGTGATTAAAATTATGGAATTCAAATTTGGATCGTTTTCTCTCAGACAGAAACAAGCAAACAAAACCAGCTAATGAGAGGAATTATTTTGGAAGAAATCATTTCTACAGCCAAACCCGAGATAATAGTAATTTAGAAAACATAATTTTCTCTTAGGCAATTAAGAAGAGTTTATTTAGGAGATATAGCTAAGTTTAGGCTAAGTTCCTCTCACTTAAAATTGTGAGAAATAACATTCCATATTTATTCAGAAAAAGTGTTCTGTAATATGCAATTGCAACTCACCAATACAGCTTACACATTCATGTATTTACATATTCACTTGATCTGTATACTTATTCATATATATGCTGTAATCAGAAATAAGTATTTTGACTATAAATTCAGTCTATGCCTCTGCCTTGTAATTATCAAAACTGTGTTGTCACTCTTTATTTTTTGCACAACTTTCAGTTCTTTCAAAACTCTTACTGGGAACAAACACTTTTCCCTCAGGTCTTCCCAGCTTTGTTCCAACTTAAGTTATCTAAGGTAAAGTGGCTAAACTGTGCCCATGTAGCCATTTCTTATTTATGAAGCTGTTTAAATATTTATCGTCTCAACTAATGCAACACCTACTTAGAAATTTCAAAACAAAATAAAGTGAGTTTATATTTCTGTGAATTATATTCTCCATGGATACTTTTAGTTGTGAAGGAAACCAACCATGGGTTCACACTGAAAAGCCATCTGTTGTTTCAATGAAGGGTAATGAGCAGTTTTCCTTCTGAAAGAATTAGAATAAATGCTGGCGATGCTATGGGGAGAAAGGAACCCTTCTCCACTGTTGGTGGGATTGCAGACTTGTGCAATCATTGTGGAGATCTGTGTGGAGATTTCTCAGAAAACTAGGACTAGGGTTCCCATTTGACCCGGCCATCCCCCTGCTAGGAATATACCCAAAGGAATTTTAAAAATCACATTGGAAAGACAGATGTACACCCTTGTTCATAGCAGCTCAGTTCATGATAGCTCAATCTTGGAAACAACCCAAATGCCCATCAACTGGAGACTGGATAAAGAAGGTGTGTTTTTTTTTTAATAAAATGGAGTATTATTCTGCCATAAAGAATGACAAGATTCATTTATGTGCAAGTGGATACACCTGGAAGACACACTAATTAGTGAAATAAATAGATTACAGATAGGCAAATACCAGATCTTCTCTTTGATATGAGCACCTGTAGATGTAAATGAGCTCTAGAAAGTACGACAGTTTCGTAGAATGGGAAATTTCCAAAGGAAATCTGGTGTGGGAATATTATGAGGGGAAGGAATAAATATGATTCTGAAAGAAAATAAAAGAGCATGTATATAGGGGGTGGGGAGGTGTGGGTGGGTTGGGATGTGGGTAAAAATGAGAATTAACTTGTGTCATATACTGGTACATAATCCCCATTGTTATGTGTGATTGTGAGATGTATATAAAATGTACCAATAAAGAATTGAATTTAAAAAATAAAGAATTAGAATAGAAAGGTAGAAATAAAGATTAGAAATGTTGGGCCAGTGAATTAGCTCAGTGGTTTCAGCATCTACCTAGCAAGCACAAGTTCCCTGGTTCAATCCCCAGTAACCACATACAACAATACCAGGCATGGTGACTCA
>PVIC010053585.1:0-11772 GCA_004025085.1 Thryonomys swinderianus
GCGGCAGGGGAGGGTGGTAGGAGGGCTCCGCAAAACATGGGAGCCAGGGGCCGTCAGCTGCTGGGGGTCTGGGACGGGGAGTTGCAAAGGACCGAGTACTCACCCGACAGCGGAGGATCACCCGCAGCAGCGTGCTCCGCGTTTGGGCGCCAGTTGTCGTTGTTTTGTACCCTGGGGCGCTGGCGGGAGGGTGAGCAGGGAGGCCAGCTCAACACACCGACTGTCGGGATTCTCGGTCAGGGGAGGGAGCTGCTTCTGTACTGCGCAGACGGTTTATTGGCTTGTATAGAGGATGGGAGGGGGAAAGGGAGCAAGTCGCGAGGGGATTGGTGGGCTCGTGGTGATGTAGTCCGAAGTGATTGGGTTAGCTGTGTGATGGGGCTCTTTATGATTGGAAGCCATTCCTGCGTGTGTTGCTGTAAGGACATTGGCGCTGGACAACATCCTTCCAGGAGAGAAGGAGCTAGTTTTGCTGTAGTTTCCTCTGTAAGGGAAGCAGGACAGGGAGCTTATTTCTCCCTTCTCTTTTGCTCTACGAAGTATCTGTTCTGAGGCTGCATTTTATGATGACCAGGCTCTTGAGGTCGATAAAGCTGCTCTTTGAGGTGGACCATCTGAGTGGCTTTATGCTAATGATACATCACATTAAGGACACAATGGTAATAATGTCCAGTGGATGCCAGTGGCAGAAAACCTAGGAGGGAGCAGTTGCCCTCTTCTACCTCTGAAATCCCGAGCAAGGTGAACACAGAGCAGTGAGGTTCTTCTGACATATTTTCACTTGTCTAATAAAACCACAGGACAGTTCAGATTGAAGGTTAAGAGGGAGAAAAAGTCTTCACATAGATCATAACAGAATCTTCTTCCCTAGCAAAATTTTCTTTTATCTATAAGATTTGTGTTGATCACTGACTTTATACTTAATATTTCACTTTTACATTGTAATTTTATATACATTTTAAATAAGTAAAATGAACATTCAGGTTTGCTTTTGTTTAATTTTAAATCAAAGTCAAATTTGATGTATTTAGAAAATATTGTAGTGATTTTTCCAAACTGAAGGTCTTCCAAGAGTGCATTTAAATCACTTTTGAAATTATAAAACCTAGCTATAGGCTCCATCTTTATAGACATTCCAGCCCAGTAAATGATGTGATAGAAAACAGCCAGGTTCTGGGAATATATATAGAGAGATATAGATATATAGATATCAGTGGCATGTAACCCAGGAGGAAACAGAACACATTTTGTTGAAAAAGGACTACAATTTTAAAGCTGAGTAGTAATCAATTTAAGATAAGAAGTAGAGAAATTTATTGTAGGGATGGGAAGAGACCCAGAAGCAAGAAAGAATGTGTGGTCCCAATTTTCAACCTTCCCTGTATCAATGGCCTTTCCTCCTTCCTTCCCTTCCTTTCCTCTCTCTTCCTCCTCCTCCTCCTCATCCCCCCATAATTCTCCTATCTCTTCCTCGTCTTCTCCCTTCTCTTCCTCTTTCCCATCTTCCCATTCTTTCACCTCTCCTCCTCCTTCTCCTTCTTGCGATGCTAAGTGCATGAGTAAATGTCTGGGTTTTCACACTGAAGGAAGAGCTACATAGAACTAGCAACTTCTTAAATGCACTAATAGCAGGAAAGCGACCAGTTGTGAGAGTGGATCCCAACCAAAATCAGAACTGCTCAATTCAGCCAACACAGACAAGTGGAATTACTCAATGGCCCGTAGATTTTGAAGAAATAATAAATGTTTTCATTATTAAGCCATTAAGTTATGGATTTTTTTATTAAAAATTACTCAGGCAAGAGAATGATAAAGATAATAGATTGGCAGGCATTACTTGTTTATTCTCTCATTGTGTTTACAGTAGTTTATAATTCCAAAATATTACCTCATTGAGAATGTGATTCCATATTTTTCAGTTTCTTTTTGTTTGTTTACATGACCTTACTTCTCCCCATTTCTTTAAATCTAAGTGGTTTCTTGAAAGTCTTGCTAAAGCAAATTGAATACCTTCAGTTATTACCTAGTTCTACATTTCCTGTCATCCTTTGACTTTAGGGAGACATTTAGGGACTATTTTTATAGCTTATTGACTCCTATGAATTTCCTAAGTTCTACTATTTTCCATACTAATTTGATTTTATTTTCCAGTATAAAAAATTATACTTTTAAGCAATGAACAAACCCATAACTATACTACATATAGAACTTTAAAAAGTACACTTCCAAAGTAAAAGGCTCAATCAAAAATGGCCAACTGAAATGAATAAAAAATTCTTAAAAGAAGTACAAGTGACCAATAAATATACAAAAATGTTCAACATCTCTGGCTGTTAAGAAATGCAAATTAAAACCATACTTAGAGAGGTGGAGATTTAGTTCAAGTGGTACTGCACCTACCTTGGAAGCACAAGGGCCAGAATTCAATCTTCAGTTCCACAAAACAAAAACAACAACAAACTTAGATTTTTCTTGTTCCAGAGAGGATGACTATCAAGATATCAATTAAGAACAAATTCTGGGAACCTGTCAGGGAAAAGAAATGCTTCTACACTGTTGGTGGGAATGTAAAGTAGTACAATCAGTGTGGAGATTGCTGTGGCGATTATTCCTCAAAAAATCTAAAATGAGAGATTCCATTGAACCCAGCTATTCCCCTTCTAGATATCTTCCTAAAGAGCCAAAAGATCATTCTAGAGTGATAAACTCATGCCTGTATTTTTACCAGAACAACTAATAAATAAATCTTGGAAGTGTCCTAGACATCCATCAACAGATAAATACAGAAAATGTGGTATTTTTATACACAATAGAGTATTTCTCTCCCAATAAGATAAGTTTGAATTATCTGTAGTAAAATGCATGGAACTTGAGACCATAATATTAGGTGAAATAAGTCAGACACCCATGTTTAAGTATCATTATGTATTTCTTACATGAGATATCTAAATTATAAATAAATTAAAGAGCAAAATAAAGGATAGATAACAGTGAACAAAGAAAGAACTTTCACAAAATTTAATGGAACCAAGAGATGGAGGGAAATGAAAGAGGGATGAGGAAAAATGTATAAACAAGAATTAAATGTGCTGTGTGCATGAACTAACATCTCATGATACATTCAGTCATTGTGTTCTACAAACAAGTAATGTTAGAAAAATAAAGAAAAGCAAAAACTAAAAGAAGTACGAACAGAAAAAACAGGACACATCATTATAGTCACTTTTTTAGTTCTTTTTTATACTCATTAAGTTTATGATGGCTCATATTTCTTCTTAATTTTATGAAAATATAAGCATTAGATATTGATTTTAAACAAAAGAATGAATAGAAAATAATTGACAAATAATTCCAGTATGTGAAACACACTTATTGGAGAATGTTTCCTTGTCTAAAAAAGCATAAGGTAATATTAGAAAAGGGCAGATCAAGATCAAAGTATGTTACATCCAGCTACCAATTCTCCAAAATGTACACCATTACATACTGTAAACATATTCTAGCACAAGAAAAACAGAAGTGTGAAAATAGCAAAAGGTTTATTCTTTGTTAATTCCACTTCTTGCTCACACTCAAGATGGAATATTGGGTAGCAACTCCATGTGAATGTCAGTAACATGATTGAAAACAAACAGGAATTCTGCACCATAGCCACTTGGCGGCAAGTAAATAATATTTTACATTTGATATTCATTAAATCTGTGTTCATAGAAGGGTGTGTACCTACTCACCTAACCACCAGTCATTTCATAATTATGAGTGAAATTGTGTTTGTTTATGAAGTCATAAGGAGTATTATATATTTGGAAGACACTGTCATGTATAATAAGAAAAGTTTTGACTCTTAAAGGAGAAAGTTTTACTTATTAATAAAGTTCAGTTTTGGTTAAAGAATTCCATCCTTGTAATTGTGATCAAATGAAGTTTATTGTGCTGGGCGTGGTGGCTCACACCTGTAATCCCAGCACTTGGGAAGCAGAGACAGGCAGATTGCTGAGTTCGAGGCTTGCCTGGGCTACATAGTGAGCTCAGGGCCAGCCTGAACTACAAAGTGAGACCCTGTCTCAAAACAAACAAACAAATAAACAAATGAAGTTTATTGGCAAAAGAGATGCAATTCAGGCATTAATCAAATTAAAATCATAGAAAAGTCAGTTTATTTGTTGTACAGAAACTAAGTTTCTAAAGTAAATGTGGTAGTCAATTTGTTTATTGATTTGCAATATTTTGAAAGTTCACCAGATTTTATATCATATATTTCATTGTCATTATTTACTTAAAATTTAAATCAGTTATGGAAAATGTATGCTGTTTTTAATTTTGTATCTTTTTTTTTTGAGACAGGGTCTCGCTTTGTAGTTCGGGCTGGCCCTGAGTTCACTATGGTGCCCAGGCAAGCCGCCGCGAACTCACCAATCCTCCTGTCTCTGCCTCCCAAGTGCTGGGATTACAGGCGTGAGCCACCACGTCTGGCATTGTGGTATGAGGTGTTGATTGTTGGTGGGCGTGTCTCCACGCCCAGCATTATATGTGGTTACCAGGGATCGAACTCAGGACATTGCGCTTGCGAGGCAGGCACCAGAACCACTGAGCTAACCCTCCACCCCTTAATTTTATATCTTGAAAAAATATTGGGCGTCTTAATAGCGATGCAGATGTAAAAATGTCTGACAGTAGAATTGATGGAAATGTAATGTATTTTGCTTCTAATCATTTATCATTTTTTGGTCTTTTCCAAGAAAATGCATGTTTTGCATGATAGCACTCTGCATATAGCTGCATACATTTTTTTTTATTTTTACAAGAAAAAAACAACACAAAGAGATGGGAGAAACAATCAGGAAAAGGATAGAATTGATTAATATGGATAGAGGTAATGCTAATTTTATAAAGGAAATTATACATTACAAACAGAATGCTTTCAGATGACTGAGCATCTACCTAAAGATTTTCCTGCTTTAATTTCCTCAATGCAATGTGGCAAGACATTCCATTAGAATGCCTGCAGCATTTTAAAGTGTACTTTTACTTTCTGTTAAGAATGGAGAATGGCAGGAGTTGTCATTTCTGTGGATTTCTTCTCATTATGTAAAACAGATTTGTTCTTTACTAGCTCTATTAAGTTTCAGAAGACATTGAGTTTTTCTGGGGCTCAGTTTCCTCATCTATAATTAAGAATTAAAACCTCATCAGGTAATTATGAGAATTTAATGTGAAAATACACATACAAGTGCCGAGCCAAGAACTACAAAAGGAATATGTGCAGTGTATATTGTATAACAAGGCTCCTTGGAGCAAGCACCTTGCATAGTTGGTCTCTGTAAAGAGGAACCAAAGTTAAATACCTTCCAGATCATAAAGTAAAGGCATAAATGCATAGATTATAGCAACAGAATACTAAAGAGTATAAAGGAAAGTAAAAGAAACAAGAGTTACAGGTTTTTTTTGGTTTTTTTTTTTTGCTTTTTTTTGAGACAGGGTCTCGCTTTGTAGTTCAGGCTGGCCCTGAGCTCACTATGGTGCCCAGGCAAGCCGCCGCGAACTTTTTTTTAAACCTATTTTTCTGAAAGGTATTCTAATACTATTTTATTATGCTGGTAAACAATTCAGTGTATGGTTTCATGTGATGAATGATGAGACTAAAGCATATAAAATGATGATAAAACAGGTAATGTTCTATATCTATTATTATCATACATTCTATATCTATTATTATTAAAATTTAATGGAAGTTTACAAAAGGGAGATTGAACAGTGAGTTGAAGCATTCACAAGTCAAAAAGAAGAGAGAACCAGACAGTTACCTGGGACATTGACTAATGTTCAAGTAGATAGACAGTAAGCAAATGTAGAGTGACTTCTGAAAGCCACAGACAGGGCACAAAATGAATCAATGTTCGGTTATGGCCATCCTCACTCCTCACGTTAAAAAAAAGAAAAGTGATGAAGTTGAAGATTGAACACAAGCACAAAGAAGCACATAGGGAGAAATCCCATAAATTTGCTGCCAAATATATTGAATGAGTGATACGTCAAGGTAGGAGAGACATTTTTTTTTTACTATTCTAAAAGGAACACATAATTTTTCACTTTATAATTTTTATTAAGTATTCTCACAGCCAAGCCTCTTCACTTTATTACACATTAACTGGTGTTTTCAGAGAAGTATCCAACTCATGCACTCTAGCTAGTGACAGACAAGGTATCCTGACATCATGTACGGTGGCATCTTACACAAACATTGACTTTTCTCCCCCATAAATGTGTTTTTTTGTCATTTTTTAATACAGCTTTCTTCACATTTGCCTATCCCATCTAAAAACACTAAAAGTAATTAATACCTACCTGGATTATCGTCCAGGTAGGTACTAATCTTATGTTCTTATCAAAGATAAGAACATTTTTTTTCACACTGGCATGACTTTTGCCCTTCCTTGGCAAGAGAAGTATTTGTATTTGCCTAAGAGTGCTCTGGTGGCCTGGATCATGGGAAAGTTCTGTAGTTTCAACATCTGTGGGCCTTCTCTATTTTTCCAGATCTACTTGCCACCATCATTTCCTTTGTGCGGTAACCTCCAATGCTGGGCCTTTGTGGAGTGGATCACCAAGGCTTCTTATTCTCTGGTTTTCAGTGGTTTGGTTAAAAGAAGCCTTGGACAAGAACTAGAGGTAGGGGGCCGGAAATTTACCTCAGTGGTTCTGGCACCTCCCTAGCAAACTCAAGGTCCCCAGTTAAATCCCTGGTAACCACGTAGAACAATACAGGTGTAGTGACTCATGCCCACCAGCAATCAGTACCACATATCACAGTGCTACACCTGTAATCCTAGCATGGGAGGCAGAGGCGGAAGGATTGTTGAATTGGAGCCTTGCCTGGGCTATATAGTGAGCTCAGGACCAGGCTGAACTACAAAGTGAGACCTTGTCTTAAAAAAAAAAAAAAAAAAAAAAACGAACTAGAAGTAGGAAAGAGAAAGGTTGGAGTTGTAGTAATGTTTTCCTGTTTACTCCCCCACATCCACACTCCTCTAACCACTCCCTACCTACATAGACACAGAACAGGAACAGAGGTGGCATTTGCCCCATGCCTCTTGAACTATGCCCCCTGACAGGAGGCCCTTTGATTCAAGGCTTCCCTTCTTAGCATACTTTACTTTCCATACGTGATGTCTCTTTTGTCCAAGGGGGAATGATGGTGTTCCATTGATCATTAACTTGGGTTCCTCCACCCTACTGTTCAGTCCCTTGCTCCAGCCTATACCTCTGTAAGCAGTGTCCTCATTAGAACACTCAACAGAACCACTTGAGGAAAAATCTGCTTCACACTTGGGCACTAACTGGTGTAGTGATCATTTGATGAATTCAAAATTAACCCTGAATTTCATGTAACGTGTAAATACATTTGCACAGAATACCAATCCATTTAAGGCCTTTATTTGTGGAATGAAAGGTTAAATAAAAAGGCTAAAGGATTAAGTCACTATTTCCAGATGGGTTTAACTACAAACTCCAGAGGCCTCCTTTTTACCCCTACTTTATATATTTTTTCCAGGTTTACCACATTATTTTTAATTTTCAAAACATTCTTTCATCTTTTTTATGACTTTTTCATCTTAGTGAATCATAGATGTTATTATTATAGAAAACTGTGGTATAATAAGAGATCTAAGAATAGCACTTTTTGTAAGTTAGAATTATATAATTTCATGTGTCTCTCAAACCATGTCATTATATACATTAGTTAATGTAAGTAGTCAGCAGACCACCCATGATTTCCAATTTTTCAAGTAACTTTCTTGCAAACTGCCTACACATTTACAATATGCCTTTCTAGAAATATTAGGTAAAAGCAGCTATAAAATACTTGGACATAAAATATTTTTACCACTCAAATCTCTGAGCTCATGTAAGCTATGGTCAGTTAATTAGAAAAACACTGAGTTATTTTTATGACATTATTTTTTGTTCATAGATTTGTTCCTCAACTTCCTATGTGAATTTAATACTAGTTTGGGAAAACAGGTGCCCCATAGTGATTTTAACAACAAATAATTTCAGTAACACAAGGAATCCAAAACTATCCTGTTCAAGTATTTTGCTCAAATACTTCATGAGTTCTTAGAAAAGGGATAGAGGACACTGAAATTGGAGTAAGAAATCAAAATTTCCATCCCATTTTATTACAAAGTACAGCAAACAACTTCTCTGCCCTAATGTTAACTATGAGAAGTTGAATTAAAGATATGTTAAGATAATTTCCTCCTTTTGAATCCTGTATTCTGCCTACCAATTAACACTTTGTCTTTACTATCCAAGGAAGATAACACAGCATTTTTAATTTCTTATTAGGGCAAGTTTTCATTTGGTAGTGTGAAGTATGACCTTGGCACACCACCTCTGTTATCCACTGTTCTTTAACAAAATACACAGATGTGATGGATGCCAGTATCCCAGGTTTTTTTTTAAAAACCAAACATAGGTCCTACTAAAAAATAAAATGTGAATTTAATAATTTTAACAGCAAATAATTTCAATAACATGAGGAATCCAAAACTGTCCTTATTCGGGTATTTTGCTCAAATACTTCAATTACTTAATGATGAAATTTTCACTGAACACAAAAAATATATAATTCTATTTAATCCTAAAGGATGATTTACTTGAAATGCTATGAAACTGACAGTCATTTGCCTTATGGAAATGAGTCACAAAGAGGGAAATAATACTCTTTTGTCTTATTCATGTAGCAGAATACAACCCTCTGGGGGAAACAAAACTTGGAAGGTTACAGTCAAATGTAAAACTGAATTTTTTGATTTTTAAAATTACTAAAATATAAAATATGGGTTATAAATCTCATTACTGATAATATACTAAAATTCATTTATGTTTGCTATGCCTTTTTTTCACTAGATGGTAGTTTCAGATTTCTTCTTGCCCAAATGTTTAGCAGGATCTTCTGTGTGTATGGCTGCAGAAAACACACATGCTTTCCAGGGCCTGAGCATCAATCAAAATATCAATCATTATTTGACAGGAGGTTTATATTTATTTATTTTCTAGTCACCCTTTAGTCCCCAAAATGGATAATTTGTTTAATATGGAAAACATTGAGCATCTTAATTAAATGTACTCAGCCGTGCTATATAAATATAGTTCAATAGTTCTTCCTAACACGAGGAGTGTAGAATCTTCCATCAGCTGAGAATAACTTTAAGCCAAGTTTGTTCTCAGCCTATCTTTCCATAGAATGTCCTGAATCTTTTTTTTTTTTTTCTCTCTCTCAAATACAGATCTAACTTGCTGGTTAACTTGAATAGCTCCCAAACTTTATTGCAGAAGCCTCTATTCTTCCCTGTAGTCTGTTTTATTTCTCCTTTCTATTTTCAGTTCACTCTTTTTCTAATTATTTCCCAAATGAAATGAGTCATGATTTAGTGGAACTGAAGCACTCTCAGCTATGGAAAAGTAAATAGAAGTAAATTCTGGAATAAATGTTTCTGCTGAGTGGAGTTATATAACTGTCACTTCATCCCCAAGCCCTCTGGGGCAGGGACAAAGTAAGAATTTAGAAGTTGGGAGAGAAGCACACAGTTCCCCGCGGTGCACCTCCATTGGCCCACGGACATACCTACAGGTGCCATCTGGAATTTGCACATGGAGTTGGAAATAAGGCTACAATGTGGGGTTACTGAGATTATCATTACTTCTTTCATGTGCATCTATAGGTAGGAAAGTAGTATTAGGTGATAATCATCCATGAACAACGACAATTCATGATTGGCAAGGCTAACTAGTATACTTTTATATGAAAATTACTTGGAGCCTTTAAAACTTTTGCGTAAATACATCTACCATATTTCCAATTTAATTAACTTATTGCAAAGCAAACTGATGAAAACTTAGGACTTTAGGGGTTTTTGTTATTGTTGTTTATGTCTTGTTTTGTTTTGTCTTGTTTTGTTTTTGGTACTGGGGATCAAACTTGAGCCCTGTGCTTCCAAGATAGCGTGGTACTAGGACTTCAGTTTTTAAAAAAAAACAGAAAAGATTTCGGATTTTGGGTTGCTACCAGAAGCCTTTCCCTGCCAGCTCTCAGTCTCCAGGCCTCCCAGTGTCCTCACTCTGGGAGCGCAAAGCTGGCAGGGCTGGCACTAGGACGCACAGACAGGGCACAAGAGGGCAACACTTACCAGTGGGCCCGGTCCCCCACTTACACTCATTGCCCAGCCTCACGCATTCGGGGTGCATCTGAGGTCCGGGGAGCTGACCTGCCGGGACAGCCGCGTCAGCCAGCCGGGTACATCCCGTGTGTACACAATCACAGCCACAGAAACTTCTATTTCACGTGATAAATCAAAATAAAAAAGCAGGAAGTAAAAATGGACATCACTTTTAGGACAAGTGGGAATTTCTCCTCAGAGGAAAAGGATTGCAGAAGGAAAGCCTCTGAGTATAGACTGTCATCAAAACCACAAAGAAAGTCTTCATTATTGAAAGCCTCAAAATTAGGCATCACCCTTCTCCCTGGCAAGGCGCTGCTTAGATGGAAATGGCGAACTCAGTATTGTCGTTTGACAGTGTTTAGGTGCCAGAGAAATAAGGATAAAAGAGAATTTGTTACACGCTCTTTGATAGGGTGTTACTATATGTGTATATCATCAGTGTTTTTGTTAAAGAGCCAGGTTCCTAGAACCAGACTTCTGGAATGTGTTTTGTTTTGTTTTGTTTTGTTTTGTTTTGTTTTTGAGGTGCCAGGGATCGAACTCGGGCCTTGTGCATCCAAGGTTAGCACCATATCACTTGAGCTAAATCCCCAGCCCCTTGGAATTTTAATTTTATCTCCACCAGATTTTCTCCCTGTTCTTTTCCTACCTGTCAACTAGAGAAAATGGCATTAATCTCACAAGTTTTTTATGATAATTAAAGCAGCCAGTATATGTAGAATGCATGGAATATGGTGTAGACATAGTAAATACATTTCTGAAAAAATAATTAAACTGGAAAAAATCAATTATTATGTTTTAAAAACTGAGTTTATTGGTACATTTTAGGTATATATTACCATTACCTTCAACATTGTAAATTTGTACCTATACATTGTATATCTTCTTTTTTTTTTTTTTTTTTTTTTTGAGACAGGGTCTTGCTTTGTAGTTCAGGCTGGCCCTGAGCTCACTATGTAGCCCTGGCAAGCCTGGAACTCAGCAATCCTCCTGCCTCTGCCTCCCGAGTGCTGGAATTACAGGTGTGAGCCACCATGCCCAGCTACATTGTATATCTTGATTCTCATTTTTTCCCATTCTCCTGCCCTTGCTACCACTCCCAAGTCGTCTATTATATATATATATATGTATGTGCATATATGTGCATATATATGTATGTGTATACATGCATGTATATGTGCATGTGTATACACATGTGTGTATATGTATGTGTATGCATATATGCATGTATATGTGTGTATACATATATATACACATACACACCCACACATACAAGCTTTGTTTCCATTGTAATAAGGGAAGGAAAATATTTGATGGCAATTATTACTTTTAAAGCAAAGAAATTTACTTCAGAATCTAAAAATGGTTTCACTGCTGCCAACCCCAAAACAATATAGAGTCTTCCACCTGGTACCTAATATGAAAAAAAGATAAGACAAGCTCATTTTCATCAAACTTATTTATATCATGTATAGTGAGAAAAGCTGTGAAATGTGTTTCTCTTGAGAGGGTTTATAGGCCTGGCATCTGCAATTACTGTTAAGTG
>PVIC010053586.1:0-11804 GCA_004025085.1 Thryonomys swinderianus
CTTCTGTATTATCTCAAGAAGCTCAGAATCAAGCGGAAGAGTAAAATGGTTAAGTGAAAACTTCTGGTTAATAGGGTGGTTGTTATGAGAAAAATCCGAATAGTTTTAGGAACTTGGTGAGGTGGCCTTAGGGCTTAGTGTAAAAAAGCCCTTGATGAGGACTAGAACATTTAAATGGAAAGATTTAGTCCACTGAGGCTAGAAAATTCTGTGCAGCAGTATCTTTTATGGGATTTAACTTGATGTACAGGTAACATTTCCCTGTATTTTGGGACAAAGGAAACGTATGATACTTGTCAGCTTTATTCTGCCACTGTGACCAAATATCTGAGAAAATCGATTTAAAAAGAGAAAGATTTATTTTGGGTATTGGTTTCAGGGGACTCAGTTATTGTTCAGTAAGCTCCAAAGGAGATCATGGTCACAGCACAAAGACCTCCGAAGGGGAGACGCTCACTCTCCAGGATCTTAGAGACAGAGAGGGAGCAGTCTGGAGAGGAGAGGAGGGATGGACCCGAGACACTGTCCACGGCCACAGCCTCGCGTCCAGTCTTCCACCTAGATACTATCTTCTGTTCCCATTTCCTTCCTCCTGGTGATACCATCAGGTTACAGCCTCATCATTGGGATAATCCACTTGACACAGTCAGAGCTTTCCCAATTCAGTCACTAGTCTATCATTAGCACCTAAGTTTGGGAAACATTTGAAATCCAAATCGTGGCAGAGGAAGTAAAAGACGAGGGCTAATAGTTCTCCCTCGTATGAGTTTTAACGGAGCACTCAGGATCTAGTGTTCCAAGGAGAATCTACACTCAGAATGTCCTGTCAGGTTTCTCTCGAAGGTCCTCATCGACAACGGACTGGGACGTACTCACCGAGGCGGCTTCACATGAGGAGTGGTGTGGAAATGACACCATGGCCTGTTCCTCACTTTCAGGAGAAGGACCAGCCACGACTTGCGGGTTTTGAGAAGCAACACACATACATGAATAATGTCTAGTAGCACATTCTGTGCCTGTGTCCTCACCTAAAAGCTAGTACCAAATTATGCATACCAGAGGAAAAATAAGTAACGTATCTTACAAGCAAAATGTTGGAATCACGGTGTTGCTTTCTGAATTTTGTTTTACTTTGTGTAGGAACAAAAGAGCAGCATAATCATCATCTTATAGGCTTTCAGATTCTTTGGTATCCTAAACATTATAAAATGTATTTTATTTTCAAAGCACTAAGTAAGGCACCTATCCTTGCCCTGATTCCGGGGAAGGCCATATCTTACGACCATGCCAAGGGAGCTCCTTGGCTGTTTCTTTATAGGCAAAATAATGAGCTGGATTTATAAGATCTTTAGGAATCTAAACAGTTCTAAAATTCTATAGTACCTAATAAAATCATACAGACTTCATAATTGCTTAAAATATGAAAAAGAAAATTATCTATTTCTCTGTTTTCCTCATCAAAGTAATTTCTCCTTTGGAAGTTATACATTAAAATTATTACCATATGCAATCCAGAAAATAGAAAAAACCCACTAAATTCTTTATGCTTGCTTCTAAACTAACTGAAGAAGATTATTTTGCTGTGAAAACAATTATGGCTTGAAATTCTCCCAAGATTTTTTTTTTTTCTGAAGTCTTCCCCTCTCCTCTGTCACTGTCATTTGTGAATCAGTCACTGCATGTCTTTATCACATATATTTTTGGATAAATTGGAGATGGAAACAATCAATCCTATATTATTTTGAGTGAAAAATGTCGACACATTTTTTCTTGTGGATCTCTAATATCTGTGATACAAGAATGTGATGATATTTCTGCTTTCAAAATGACAGACAGTTGGCACTGAATGACATGATTGTCATGTCATTTAAAGAAGAAATGGTCCATTTTGTAAAATTGGGAGAGGAGAATGGTGACCCTTGACAGATGCTACATCAGTATTATTTTCTCTTTGAACTGCCATTTGTTTCATATCTTTGCTCCTGAAGTCAGGAAGGTAAAGAAAGTTTTAAATGAGCCTAATCCAGCCACCTAGTAGGGATAAGGTAAGACTGAGGAGGAGAACTAAAGATTCAAAGTTTCCCTGGTCTTCACAAATTCAGCTGGACACCATGAAAGCACTGCCATGAAATACCAAAATACCCCTGTTTTCAGGAAATAGGCACTCGAGACCCTGTACTGCAAATGCTCCAAACTCTTGGCTTCCCCTTTATAACATCTGCTGTACCTACAGTTACTTAAGCCCCAGTTATTGCTGGCCTCCTCTTTCTCTTTGTGCATTTGACACTAATGAAATACACTTAGAGGAAAACTGACTTTTCCTGCTTGACACAGGCCCCTTCCCTTTTTTGCCTCTGGGCATTTCCTCTCCTTCAGGGCACCTGCTGGCATCTGACCCACTCTTCAGCACCCTGCACCCCTGCCTTGAAGGCTGTACTCTAGGGCTGTGCTCCTAGGTGCACGATCCAGCTATGGCCATACATAGAACTAACACATGTTTCCCTCCAATTGGTGAAGAACGTTGCTTCTGACTCCATAAATTATCCTCTCCACCAACACCAGGCTGTTTTTCCCTGTCATCAGACCTGGTATAGAGAACACAGTATGCTCCAAAATACTATCTGGCAGCAGACTTCTCATATTCTGAGGTTGCCAGTGATTTACCCACTGTGAGGAAATGTGGCCTTGAAAATCTTGTGGACACAAGCACAGGAAAAGGAGGAAGGATCCAGACGCGGTGATGCATGCATACAATGCCAGCATTCAGGAGGCTGAGGCATGAGCATAGAGAGTTCCAGGCAAGCTTGGGCTACTTAGTGAATTCAAGGTCAGCCTGAACTACAGAACCAAATCCAGTGTTAAAATGGCAAAGAAAAAGAGAGAGAGAGAGAAGAAAAAAGAGGAAGAGGAGAAGTTAGAGAAAAAAAGGAAATAATGAGGAATAAATCAGCCAAGAACTGAATGCTAAGATGTGTGATTTAGCTGAACAAATGGATAAGGCTGCAGTGATCCCTGCAAAACCAATTAAAGAACTGGAGACACAAAACAATCCTGGAAAAATATGCCTAAAAGTGTGAGCCTTGTGGATGAGTCACTTTTCCCTCACTGGAACAAAAGAGCTGACACTAGCGATACAAGGAGAAGAGGTTCGTTTGGTTTATGGCTTCAGACAGTTCCGTGCACGGGTGGCTGGCTCCATGGAAGAAACATCACCACAGAAGCTATGGAGGATCATAGCAGTTTGTTCATGGTGGTCAGAAGCAGAGAAGGAAACAGTTCCAAGAGAAAAGGGCCGGGAACCAGCGCTTGGCCACAGGGCTCACCCAGACTCAGCAGGAGTCTGCTTAATGCCCAAAGCCACTTCTGAGCCAATCAATCGTAATTAAGTTTAAAGATCTCAACTTGATTTGACCAGGTTTATATAACCCATCAGTTATTGAATCAACCATCTTTATTTAAGACAGTAGCAAAATCTCCGTAAGTCTAGTTAGTTTGAAAATTAAGGACACTGATAAAGTTTTTATTTTACAGTTCTTTGTCACACCTTGACTACTTTCTCATTAAAAATTGCATTACATTCTTTGATCTGCTAATTTCATAGTCAAATTTATATATTTATTTTATCTAAGAAAAACTCCACTTCTATTCCAGCAAGAAAAAATGAAAATTTAATTAAATTTTCATAAGGGATAATACTATATTGTTTGAGTCAATAATAAGTCAATGGTTTTTGCTGTCAGATTTAGGAAACTATGAACACACTGGGTAACATATGCAAATTAAAAAATAATTTTCACAAAGGAAAAATTGTCCGATATTTAAAATGACATCATTTCAACTACCCTGAAATTATCTGAAATTAAGATATTTTACCACTGAGCAGGAGGTATAGTACGTTTTAGAAATTTTTTTTCTGATTTTTTTTTTTTTGTTTTGAGACAGGGTCTTGCTTTGTAGTTCAAGCTGGCTCTGAGCTCACTATGTAACCCAAGCAAGCCTCAAACTCAGCAATCCGCCTGCCTCTGCCTCCCGAGTGCTGGGATTACAGGCATGAGCCACCATGCCCGGCTCTGTGGTATGTGGTATTGATTGCTGGTGGGCGTGAGTCTCCATGCCCAGCCTTGTATATGGTTACCGGGGATCGAACTCAGGACCTTGCGCTTGCGAGGCAGGTGCTGGAACTACTGAGCTAACCCTCCAGGCCAGAAATATATATATATTTTTAAACAGGGTCTCTCTTTGAGTTCAGGCTGGCCCTGAACTCACTATGTAGCCCAGGCAAGCCTCGAACTCAGCAATCCTCCTGCCTCTGCCTCCCAAGTGCTGGGATTACAGGCACAAGCCACCACTTCAGCATTGTGGTATGTGGTATCAGGGATTTAACTCTGGATCTTGGGTTTGCCAGGCAGACAGCAGAACCACTGAGCTAAATCATTGGCTCAGAAATAAGAAATTTTTTCAAGAAATAGCAAAATAAAATATTAAAATACCTGACATAATTACTACCTAATTTCACTTCTAAGTGTATTTGCATGATGTTATATTGTAACTGAACATTCACATACATTGAAATCTTTTCTTTCAAACTTAACAGAAATTGCTGTTCTGCCTACTTTAACAAATTGCTATGAGAATAAAGCAAGGATATAGAAAAGCATTATATATATAGAAATAGAATATATAGAATATAGAAAGCATTATACAAGTTTTGAAATTTGGATGATAGCAGTGAAATGAAAGGAAGAAAACAAATAGTGACTGCTAACTGCATCCCATAAATATTTTGATGAACATATTAGCTGTAAATTTAAAATACAAATGTGGAAAAATATTCTTGGGACAAACATTGGGAAAAAACATGAAATGAGAGTACAGGCACAGGAAATATGTCACATGACTGCTGCAGACTGTAAGTCATGCTATTGGGACTGCTAACAATGAAAATTTTATGGGAACCCAGGGATTTTCCAGATGATATCTAGCCTGAGGCATAGGTGTCCCTTCAAAGAAACGCACATGTATGAGGCTGCCTACCATGGCACTGTCGATAAATATGTACAAATTTCACTAAGGAAACAGCTAAATTCTGGTAACATATACATGTAATAAAGCACTACTCAAAGGTGACAAGATAGGCCTGTATACACAAATATGATAAATCTCTACGCTTATTGCTGAGAAAAAAGGTAAAAAAAATGTTACCTAATGATGAACACATATTGTATAATTCGTGCACAAATTACAAAACCTGAACCATGCACTTTGTGTCTGCGGTGATAATCACAGAGGTCACCTCTGCTTTCTGGGGCTATTGTATGCATGCATTTCTGTGTCAATGAAAACACAGTAACAAAGGCTTTGTAACAGGTTGGGTTCTTTAAAAGCAGATGATTGGATAGAGTTTAGGGCTCTGAACCGCACAGGGAGCCATCCCCAGCTTAGCAAGGACCCAAGAAGTCAGATGTGGTCTCCAAATTGTCCCATGCAGGGACAGATACAAAACCTTCACATGCTAGTCCTGTAGGCCTCTCCACGCAGGATGCCCTGTGACATGCGTGACTTCCTTTGATCACCATGTAAAAGAGACAGGAGTTGAAATATTCCCACTTGAATTTTCACACAGGAATGTTTGCACATGGCTCAATTATAATTAATGTAACAGAATTTTCCATTGAGGCAAACAGAATGATCTGCATTCTCTATGTGGGACTTTGCAAAGATGATAAGCCATTATAATATTACACTTTTAATAGTATGGTAGAAATCGTTTTTAAGACTGCTTTTGGAAATGGTACATTGGTGGCCTCACCTGCTTATTTTTAAGCTTGGGGACCCAAGAGGAGGCGCAGGTAGTGCAGCGTGAAGGCTCCTTTACAGACGAAAGCCTCAGAGCATGCCTAGTGGAGTCCGCAGTTCGCAGCCCACTAAAAGCATGATCCTAAATCAGTGAATTACCCTGGGGAAGCAGAGAGGACTCATGCAAAAGGATCCAGGAGGTCTTGTGATTAGCAATGCAGGGCTCTCACCAAATCACAGACAGGTGCTGAAAGACAAGACTCTGACAGAGAACAGGAAATGTGTCCATTAGAAGCAGGGCAGCTCTGCTCTCTGGTCCCTGAGGTAAAACAAAGCTGGCTTCTTTCTGGGTTCTGGGAACATGACAGAAGGAGAAGCTGGCTTCTCTCCTGGCTCCAGAGAGAATCCAAAGACTTGGTCCCATTTTCCTTCTACTGTTTTCTCCATCATTGAGCTGAAAGACAAACAAGGTTGATCTAAATATGAGTCAGAGTCTGCACAGCAACTGAAGGATAGCACTTCTATGGGGTGAAGAAGTAGGTTTTATCTATTTGCCTCAGGTTTGGGGTTGAGTAGCTTGGTTCAGTTTTGGTTATGATTTAGAACTTCTATACCATGGGAACTGGAAACTCCAGGTGGCGTCACACAAAGCAGGGCTTTCCTATGTGTATCATTTCTGTGAATTGGAAACAGTGTTTAAAAAATGTGCTGTCACAAATTGATCCACAGACTCAATGAGATCTATGTTAAAACTAAATTGCCAGGCATGGTGGCTCACGCCTGTAATCCCAGCACTCAGGAGGCAGAGGCAGGAGGATTGCTGAGTTCAAGGCTTGCCTGAGCTACATAGTGAGCTCAGGGCCAGCCTGAACTACAGAGCGAGACCCTGTCTCAAAAAAAAAAAAAAAAAAAAAAAAAAAAAAAAAAAAAAAAAAAAAAAAAAAAAAAAAAAAAAAAAAAAAAAAAAAAAAAAAAAAAAAAAAAAAAAAAAAAAAAAAAAAAAAAAAAAAAAAAAAAAAAGCTAAATAAGCTGCTTTTTATAAAACAGAAAAGCTAATTCTCAGATTTACCTGGAAATGCAAAAGGCTGAATGTGTCCAAAATGAATCTGAAAAGGTACTAAAATGTGGAAGTACTTTCACTTTTTGATTTGAACATTTACTGTAAAACCATAACACTCTAGAACAAAAGGTATCACATAAAAATAAATAGTAGGTCAACAGAGTAGTGTAGAGAATTTTGAAGTAACACATATGTCCTTAGCTGTTTTGGGCAAATGTTCCAAGTTATTTTGTTAGGAAAAAGAGAAGTCATTTTAAATAAATGTTCCTGAGAGACAAGAGGATATCTGTAATGAGAAGTAACAACACCCCAAAAATCCTCAAATTCAAGTTCACTGAACTCAAAACCTAATAATGTAAAAGCATATATCTCTCTGACCTAAATCCTAACATCAAAAAAACTCCAGATGACGAAAACATGAAAGAACATCTTCACAAATACGGGGAAGATTTTAGGGGCAGATCCCAAAGAGCACTGAAAAAAAATCTGTTTTATTTCATCTTCTCACAGAAAGATGAAACTTTAAAGGCCACAGACTTGGAATATGTTCACAGTGCTTATGTGTGACAACACTTGGGCATCCAGAACATGTAAATATCTCTTTTAAACCATTAACTGAAGCACAAAAAGGGAAACAATCTCATTCTATTTTGGTAGTTGATTTTGATAGATAGATTCAAAACCCAACCAGACCCTTTCCTGTGCTATAGATTTACAGATGGGAAAATGCTAGAAAGCCCTGGTGATCCCTCAGTGATACACAAGGGTCTTGGAGCCATGAGAAGAAACTTTCACCCATGTCCACTCCCTACCCACCATAGAATACTCAAGTCCAGGTTCCTCAAAGGCCTCCTGATGCCAAAAGGATTTTCACACTCCTGGTGCATTGAGTGTATCACTGACCTTGAAATCCAAATATACCTAGTTCCAGGTATATTCTTACTCTACAGAGTGCTGACCCCAAGCTAATGAAAATTAGACAAAACATTGAAAACAAGCACTTCACAAAAGAATGGAAATAAAGGGCAGTTCAGTGTTTTCAGTATCGTAGGTCATCAGGATAATTTAAAATTTTTGGTATCTAACTTTCTTTTTCTCATTAATTTTTTTTCTATTTCAATATTTATTTTTAGTAGTATGTGTTTGCAGTACATAACCAAGGGAAGAGAGCTGTTTATGCTCCCACAAGGAGTGAAATTTAAAAGCAAAAGAAAGGGAGATAGATACAAAGAGAGTTAAAGAATAAAAAGGAAAGAATGCAGGGGTGGAAGGAAAGAAAAAGAAAGGGAGAAAAGAAAAGGAAGGAAAGAAAGAACAAAAGAAGAAGGGCAGAGGAAGGGGAGAAGGAAGAAGAGAGGAAACAAGGAAAGAAAAAGGAAGGGAGACCGAGCCAAATACTGAATGTTCGAAACAGAGCAACTAGATAGAACTCACATATCTTGATGGTAAGAGTTAGTCTCACAACCACTTTAGAAATGCATTTGATGAACTGCATAACATTGTTCAAACATTTACCTTATGACCCAGGAAATTGACTAGTAGGTATTTACTTAAGGTAGTTGAAAATAGGGCTGGAGATTTAGCTCTGTGGTTCCGGCGCCTGCCTCCCAAGCACAAGGTCCTGAGTTCGATACAATGCTAGGCATGGTCACTCATGCTCACCAGCAATCAATACCACATACCATAGTGCCAGGCAGAGTGGCTCACGCCTGTAATCCCAGAACTCGGGAGGCAGAGGCAGGAGGATTGCTGAGTTTGAGGCTTGCCTAGGCCACATAGTGAGCTCAGGGCCAGCCTGAAATACAAAGCAAGACCCTGTTCCCCCCGCCTCAAAAAAAAGATAGCTGAAAATAAAAGATCACAGAAATATTTGTGCAAGAACATTGTACAGCTGCTTTATTCATAACAAGCCTCAATTAAAAATAACCCAATTGCTCCTTTGTAGCAGAATACATAAATATATTGTTGTATATTCATGAAATTAAATACCATTCATCAATAAGAAGAAACTGTTGAACAAATGGAACAGCACTGAGGAACCTCAGTGCAGACTTTAAGAAGTAAGACAAAAACAACGCTGAAATGCTTGACCCAATTTATCTTCCATGGGAAGTGGAAAAGCCCAGTCACTGCCATTCCGGATCAGTGTCATCTCTGTCCCGACACAGTTGAGGCCCGGCGGGACACCGCAGGCACGGACAAGCATGGTGGTGCAGACGGGGCACAGCAAGTGCTCAGTCAACTAGAGGCTACAGTGACAAAGGGCATCCGGGACCCTGTAGAGACTCACGTTCACCTCTGTGTGAGCAGCTGCCTCACGTGACCTGAGATGGGTCCAGTCACGGAAGGCTGAGGCACCGGGAAGACGAGGGTTGGGTCAATCCGGCAAGTCGCCAGTGGGAACAAGAAAGGTTGGCGCTCGAACCAAGGAGAGTTTATAAAAGAAAGAGAAGAGGAAGCTGATGCACAGTGACTCACCAGCATCCAGTGTGACTCTGCCCTCAAGGACCAGGGGCAGCTGGGATAGAGGAGGAGCTTTCCCCACGGGGAAAGTGAGATCCATGTGGCACAAGGAAGAGTCTGCAACTGCTGTTCAGGACACCTTTCAGGAGGACACTGCTCAGAGTGGCCAGGGCAGCGAGAGAGCGAGGCTGGGTCGACGGAGCAGCCAAGTCTGCCCAGTGTGGAACTCGCCTCACTGGCTGCCCGTGCTCTGAGTGTCCCCGAAGAGCTGCTAGATCATGAGGCCTCTACCTCCATGCGATGCCATTTTGCTTAATGTTCTCCTCTTTATCTTTAATTGGTGATACTCGTAAAGCATTTTTTTAACCAGCCTATCTCTATTTTGTTCTCTCTCTACTAAAAAGAGAAAATGCATGGGAAGAAAAGGAGTCAGCAGGTCTCCAGTAACAGATAATATGTGTACAGTTATAAATACATGTAATGGAGTGTACAGAACTTTTTCTTTTTCTTTCTTTCTCTCTCTTCCTTCCCTCCTTCTTTTCCTTCCCTCTAATGCTTTCAACTCCATATAAACCCTGCTTTTTATTTTCAAATGAATTGTGGAAATATAAAACCAAAAGGACAACACTAGGAGTATATATTCACAATAAATATACCTGATAGAGTACTACTGTTCAAATTATTCCTATAAATAGATTAAAAATGGAGACAACTCAGTTAAAATAAAAGGAAGAACCCAACTTAATAAACTTCATGAAAGAAGAAACATGAAACTTACAGGGCCCATGAAAATAGTTGAGCCTCAAGAACTTTGAGAAATTTTAATTTAAAAATGCAATGAAATCCTTTTGCACATTCAATGGAATGAATAAAATTTAAAAGGCAGAAACACCAAATGCAATGAGGATATAGCATAATTTCATCTCATACATTATTAGCAATATTAAAGTGATGTAATCTCTTTAAAAAGTGTTTTGCCAATTTCTTACAAGATCATTCTTGATATATCATTAAACTATGAACCAGCAGCGTTCTTCTAAGAATTTAACTTCCTTTAAAATATAAATATATTTCCTAGATAAGTCTTAATTATTGGTGTTTACAAGAGGACTTTTTATAAATAGCCCAACCAAAAGTGACACAGACATCCAGCAACAGAATGTTACATTACTATATTTATAAATTATACAATATTGTTTATGAAGATTAAGATATTATAAAAATAATGAATTTAATGATCTCAGAATATGTTAAATACAAAATGCAATAAAATGAAGATTGCATGGTTGTATACACATGATTGCAAGTAAGTAGACTAAAGTAATCTGTGCTGATATAACTCATAGCAAAAATTGCTATGAAGCATAAGCTTAAATTAGAAGGGACGAGAGGAGTCTTTCTGGAGTGATAAAAATATTCTTTGGTTTAATCAAGGTGATGCTTCCAAGGATGATACATATGTGTGTTAATATTCATCATGATGTATAAGATCTATGCCTTTTTTGCATGGAGGAAAACCTCGCTTACTGTTTCCAAACCAAAATCAAAACAGAAACCATGAAATTCTATGTGTTCCAGAACATTAAATTAACAGAGCAAAAATGAATTTTCAAGATTAAAGATAAAAAGAGCATTAATGAAAACCAAGAGATCTGATGGAAGGTGGAATAAAATAAAGTGAGAATGACAATGTAGTGAATTAGAAAATGATATTTTAAAAAACAGAAATAAAAAATAAATCTTAAAGGCCAAAGGATAAATGGAAGTTTCAGTGTAAAGTTTGAACAAATGTTGATTTTATTCTGTCTAAAGAGAGGATCATGGATGTTAGGGGAAAATTAATGCCCTGAAGATTGACTATTTTATTCCATCTATTGATCATAGCATGTATATTATTATTTGCTCCTGAGACTTTTAAAAATCAGTTAGCTTTTATACTTCTTATAGTCTCTTGCTACTTAACCACAAATAAAAATGTGGTTCTGTAAAAGATATGGATAGATTTTTTTTCCCAGCCTTAAGCTCTCATTCAGATCTTAAATCCATTAAATAGATACATGGAGCTCCTTCAATTGCAATGTGGAATAAAAGTCGTTTATGTTTATAGGAAATGCATTCCGTGCAAATAAAATCATATTAGTCAATTTACATGTGTGTTTAAATATTTTATTTGATGAGTTTCTTTAGTAGAACCGAACAATATCTCCAGTGAACATACAGGCTATATTATCTTTTTAAGAAGCAAAGCACTCAACAATTAATTTAGACACAAGAACAAAAGAACCAAACTCTCTTTCTGTTACAGGTATTTAGATCAAATAATATGGCATCTGAAGGATTTCATATGAATTTGGATGACATATTAATAACTTTTACCATGAAGCTATAAAATGACCATTTTAAGCACCAGTTCATAGTTATAAGGAACTGAGATATATAATCAAATAACATTGACATATTATTATTATTATTATTATTATTATT
>PVIC010053587.1:0-11775 GCA_004025085.1 Thryonomys swinderianus
CTTTGTAGTTCAGGCTGGCCCTGAGCTCACTATGGTGCCCAGGCAAGCCACCGCGAACTCAGCAATCCTCCTGTCTCTGCCTCCCGAGTGCTGGGATTACAGGCATGAGCCACCACGCCCCGCACTGTGGTATGTGGTATTGATTGCTGGTGGGCGTGAGTCTCCACACCCAGCATCGTATGTGGTTACCGGGGATCGAACTCAGGACCTTGCACTTGCGAGGCAGGCGCCGGAACCACTGAGCTAACCCTCCGGCCCCATGGTCTAATAATCTTTATTCTAGGGCAAGAGAAAGCTACTGGAAAATTTTAAACAAAAAAGGAATATTACCTGATTTATATTTTATCACAGTATGTATATAAAAAAAACTGATTGATGGAAGGAGGAGTAGAATTGAGGAACAAGAAAGGAAGATGGTGTTTTCAGTCCAGAAATAACGGATGTACTTGGGCCATGGTAGTGGTGGAAGAGGTGAAAAAAAATTTGATCAAACTGTGGAGTTTGAGGTAAAACTTAAAAGCTTGATGATACATTGGTTCTGGAGTTGGACAGAAGGAGCCAAGACTGTCTCCTACTGAACCTGGGGTGAATGAAGATGCCATTATGGAGACAGAATCAGGTGTGAGGGAAGTCTAGAGTTCTTCCTGTCCTGTGCAGCTGAAGGCCCCGTGAGCCAGGCAGGTGCAGAAGCTGAGCTGACTGTAACTATTTGGTCCACGCTGAGAGGTTAGGGTGAGTAGCACATATAACTGCTATCTCCAGCCAGATGATACTTACAACCCTCGGGTTAGTCCTGAGGCATTTGGTCATTTGAAGACTGTGAAAATGGAGATCTAGAGAGATAAGGGGAAACAAGAAATTGAAGTCAATAGAAAACAAAGGATTTCAGAAGAGAGGCAGTGGTACAAGTTGCTGGGAGGCTTGAAAGAGACTGTCAGAGACTGGATCCTCTAGATTTGGCCGAGCAAGCTCTTTGGAGGAGCAGTTTCACTGCAGAATCAACCTAGCATCAGACTGGATGAGATAGGGCAGTGAACTGTAGGTGAGGAGAATGTACAGACACCTTCCCTATGCTTTGCTTAAAGGGAGTAAGAAATAGGCTCTAGCTGCAAGAGTATGTGCAGTCAAGAGAGTGGTTTTTTGTTTTTGTTTTGTTTTGTTTTGTTTTTTTGTGAGACAGGGTCTTGCTTTGTAGCTCAGGCTGGCCTTGAACTCACAGCAATCCTCCTTTTTCTGCCTTCTGAGTGATGGGATTACAGGTGTGAGCCACCATGCCCGGCACTGTGGTATGTGGTACCTGGGAGTCGAACTCAGGACCTTGTGGTTGCGAGGCAGACTCCAGAACCACTGAGCTAAATCCCCAGCCCCAAGAGAGTTTTTTGTATGTATGTATGTATGTATGTATGTATGTATGTATGTATGTATGTATTTTTGAGACAGGATCTTACTGTGTAATTTAGGCTCACCTTGATCTTCAACTTGCAGCAAGCTTCCTGCCTCAGCCTCACAAATACTGGGATTACAGGCACACACCACCACGCTCAGCTAAATTTTAGTCTTTTCAACAGTATTTATTAGTCATTTTCTTTAAACTTGTTATTGAAGAACTATTTCTACTTTTGCTCCACAGATGTACCATGCGTTTATTGTTTGTTTAGTTTGATCCTGGGGCTCAAACTCAGGGGCGCTGCACCACGAGCTACATCCATATTTCATTTTGAGAGAGGATCTTCCTAAATCATCAAGGTAGGATTTATACTTTTCATCCTCTTTTCTAAGTCTCCCAAGTGCCTGGTTGCAGGTGAATGTCATCACACCTTGCTTACCATGGTGTACTATGCATACATTTTTTTCTTAAAATCAGCTGAATTTTCACTCAAGCTAACTTACTTTAAGAATTTACTTAAATTAACAGTACCACATCAAATGTGAAAACAACATCCCTTGTCATAAATAAAGGGTAACTGTTGTTGTAAGTCACCCCATTTTAGAGCAGCCTATCTCATAACTGTCATGTTGCTGAGAAATGGGCAGGTATAGTCCAGGCATTTGTGTTTGGTAAACAGTGAACTGAAGTATAGACCAGGTAGCAAGTGCAAGCAAGTGTGTTTATTGAACATCATGGGAGTTGTGCTCAGGGCAGGTCTGTGCCATCAAATGATAAGACACAGACAGAAAAATGGTGTTGGGGTGACAGAAAAGTAAAAGCACTGAACAAAGGTCATAGCACATTGAAAAAACAGTAACAGTCCCTGTAAGTTAGGCTTTCAGGACTTATAAGATATGCACTTTAACCCAAGTGCCTACCCCTGAATCTCTAGATGGCATTATTGACAGGGTGCTGAATCATCTTAGGGGCTCACAACACATGCATGCTTGTCCCAAAATTCCCTCTAATCTTAATTACAGAGATGACACATAGTACGAATTTATCAACCTATAATGAGGTTTGAGTAAAGTGAAAGTAACTGAAGGTCAGGCTGGGAGGTCCAACATACTGTGCTCTTGCTTAGAGATCTCCTGAGTTTTTGTTATTTTATTTTCTACTCCTCTTGTACAATGGAAGAAGGAAGGACCATGGGGTACTGCTTAGAATTAAATTGATGGAAGGGAATGATTTTCTCAGTTCTATTGTTTCTAACTGTACTAGTCAGCTTTTCATTATTGCAACAGGTACATGAGATAATCAAATTATAAAAAGGTTTGTTGAACTCACAGTTTTGGAGGTTTCAGTCCATGGTCAGACATTGGCCTTGTTGCCTTTGGGCCTGTAGCAAGGGAGCACATCATGGTAGGGAGCAGGTGGCAAAGCAAAAAGATCCTCACTTCATGGTCTAAAAGTGAAAAGGACAACATAAGAGGAAGAGGCTGGGGCTCCGCTTGAAGAGCATAGCCCTAGTAAACTCCCACTAAAAATTCATCAGGCATGGTGTCTGTAATCTCATTTACTTGGAAGGCTAAAGCAAAAAGATGATGAGCTTGAGGCCAGTCCTGGGGAAACCTGGAAAGTTGGGTAGCCCACCTTCCTCACTTTTTAGAGGGCTTTTACAGAACAAAGCTACAAGGTGAGATGGGTCCTAAGTGGGACAAAATTACAGTCAACCAGGCCGGAGATTTAGCTCAGTGGTTCCCGTGCCTGCCTTGCAAGCACAAGGTCCTGAGTTCGATCCCAGTAACCACATACAATGCTGGGCATGGTGACTCACACCCACCAGCAATCAATACCACATACCACAGTGCTGGGCGTGGTGGCTCACACCTGTAATCCCAGCACTCAGGAGGCAGAGACAGGAGGATTGCTGAGTTTGAGGCTTGCCTGGGCTACATAGTGAGCTCAGGGCCAGCCTGAGCTACAAAGCGAGACCCTGTCTCAAAAAAAAAAAAAAAAATTACAGTCAACCAGTAATATTACAAATACAATAGCTTAAGTAACATTGATACAATGAGAAATCACACAAAGTAGACAAAACCATGAACTCTTTTCTGCGGAGGTGGGTCAAGGTCTTAGCCCTCCAGCCCAGGAGATTGGCACCTCTTTTAGAATATCAAATGCTATTGTTTATCTTAGGGAGGCTGGCACCCTCTTTAGAACTTCTGGGGATGCCTATTTAGAATATCAATCATGACTGTTTCATTTACACGGGTGGGGTAGTTTTTCCCTCTGGCAATACTAACCTCCAAATTGGCTTTTTTGCTTCCTTCCAAGGGCCAGTCCTATCTCTCTGCCTAACACACATCTAGGTAGCTTTTCTACCTATATTACCTCAAAATAAAAACAGGCTAGAGATGTAGCACATGGTAGAGCACTGGAGGTCCATACACTGATCAATTCATGAAGGCTCTGTCCTACCAACACAACTTCAGTGGAAACTAGACTTCCAGCATGAATTTGGACAGCACATCCAAACCACAGTGAAGTCCAAACATTATAACAAATTTCAAACACATACATAAGTGAAAAAAACCACATTTGGTTCTGTTCTTCCAGGAGCAAATTGGTCCCTTGCTGGGCATGAAGTTGATTGGCTATGTCTACTATTGTATTAATGGGCTTTACCATTAATAAGCCCACCTGCCAGCAATTAGACCACATTTTGTGATAACAGCTTTCTTAGTAGTCAAGGTGAAATTTTGGTTCCCATATACCAATTCCTTGTTCTTTTTCATTGGCTCAGAATTCAGGTTTTAAAGATGGGTGTTATTTATTGGTTTTTATCTATTGGCAAATACACAAAACATGTCAACAGGAGAATTTTGTTGCTTGCTATACAGTACTTTCATATTTTTATACACTTGAAAGTGTTTACAATAAAATACTTGGACTTATTCAAATTTTGCATTAGAAACTATCTAAAGAATCTCTTTTGGTATAATGATTGCATAAATGCACAGTAACGTATTAAAAAAAGTATTTCTCAAAGAAAATATGAGCCACCTGTGGAAGCACATGTCTATTGTCTCAGCTACTTAGAAGGCTAAGGCAGGAGGATCACAGAGCCATGAGTCTGAAACCAGCCTAGGCTAATATTGCAATATCCCTCTGTCAAGAAAAAAGTTAGAGGGGTAGATATTTAGCTCAGAGTTTCCGGCGTCTGCCAAGCAAGTGCAAGGTCCTGAGTTCAAGCCCTGGTAACCACAAACCACTATACCAGGCGTGGTGACATGCCCACCAGCAGTCAGTACCACATACCACAGTGGGAGATGTGATGGCTCACACCTGTAATCCCAGCACTCAGGAGGCAGAGGCAGGAGGAATGCCGTGAGTTTGAGGCTTGCCTGGGCTACATAACGAGCTTAGGGCCACATAATGAGCTCAGGGCCAGCCTGAACTACAACCCAAGACCCTGTCTCAAAAAAAAAGAAAGTGGGTTGGGGGTTTAGCTCAGGTAGTACAGTGCCTATCTTGGATGCACAAGGGCCTGAGTTCGATCCCCAATACCACCCAAAAAAAGGAAAGAAAGGTGTGTACCATCATACCTGGCTAGGAAGAAAGAGAGAGAAAAGGAAGTCTGATATCACTTTTGTTCCATACAAATTTTTTGGCAGTTCCTATTACCCCATATAAAAACCCTTTAATAAAATCTTCCAAGGTCTGCCTGGCCAGGCCCTGTCTACTTTTCCATATTCATCTTCCTGTGCTCTGGCCTCACAGGTCCTCTTAGTCCCCCTACCCGAACTTGCCATGATATTACTACCACTGGGCTTTGGACATGTTATTCCCTCTCTTGGAGCATTTTTATCTTCTCTCTTTGTTTTCCCACTTAATTTATCCTTTACTCTTAGCTCAGCTGCCACTTCTTGAGGGTAACCTCTCCTGACTTCTCTAACGAGGTCAGAACCCCATGTTTTATGCTTTTGTAGGATTGTATCTCCTAGCCCAGTCATTGTTTAAATTGGCATTTCTTTGTGTGCTTATTTGATTAATTTCCCCATATAAGGGCAGTCTGAGTTAGTGTTTAGCTCAGCATTAGATCCTTAGCAAGTTAGCAAATAGTGCGGTGCTCAATAAATATTTATCGAACAAATGGAGAATAGATGTGAAAACCACATTTCTAAGTAGTGAAATTTTTAGTAATTTTGCTCTATCCCTGTCTCTCTCCATCTCTGTCTCTTTGTCTCTGTTCATCTCTCTGTCCCTGTCTGTCTGTCTGTCTCTCTCATTATTTGCAAGTTAAAAACCAGTCTTGCTAATAAAGAAAGGGAAATGAAGCTTATGTATATAGGGGCAGGAGGTTGTAGAGTGGGTAGGGGAATGGGAAAAAATGAGAATTGAAATGTGTACTGGTACAAATTCTCAATATTGAGTGTGATCATGATGTGTATATATAATGTACCAATAAAGATTTTTTTTAAAAACCCAGTTTTATCTGATGTCAAGGTTTTCAGATTGTCGAATCCAGAGTCTAGTGATCACAATGGGAAAGAATATCCCCTGCATCTCTCTTTGGATACCCAGCTAAGAACACACACTGTAAGGGCCCTGTTTGAGATGCTAACAATCCTCCCAACTCCCAGAACCCACTTTATTCCCCACTAATCTGCGTTTTGTAGGCCCTTAGGACAGTGTTGGCTTTCACACCCTCCAACACAATAGTTAACGGCACCAAAGCCAATTTGTCTGTCCTCCTCAATAAAATAGTGAAAGCAAGACAAAACATCACCAACAAGAGTCTTTAAAAATTTAAAGAACCTGATAACTTTCTTCATTCCACATCTGCTGTGGGAGGAAATCGCCTCTGGCAAGTGCCTCTGTGGCCTCTCTTCCTCCAGCACCCCCTCCCCATCTATCCGCTGCAGGGCTCAGATCTGCTCGCAAAAGGACTTGGAGCCCTGGGGAAGCCCCTAGACTCAAGCATGATGAACTAATGAGCTGTTGCTCTTCAACCACTTGGAGGATCAAAGCCTTAGATCCACAGCCACCTGCAGGCGTGGGTGGGCCCTGGTGGGCCGGAACCTAGCAGCCCCCCATCACACAGAGCCAGGTGCTTGGCATCCACCTGTCTTCGACAGACAGGTGTGAGGGCTGGCCCAGGTCAGGTCCCCAAGCAGATGCTGTAGAAAAGGAATGATATGAAGCCATTATAATTAAGTTAATTTCAGGAATTGGGGGGGAGTAGGGGTCAGGAAGCAAAGAACAAGGAAGTAAACAATAACCACTGATATACCAGACCCTGTTACCCAGTGTTAGTATTATATCCTCTTCATACCCTCTCCTCCCCTCTCTCCTCTCTTCACCCTCTGCCTCCTTCACTCCCTTCCCTATCACTTTTTTTTAAAAAATTTTTAGTTTTTTAGTTTTTTGAGTCAGGGTCTCGCTTTGTAGTTCAGGCTGGCCCCTGAATTCACTATGTACCCCAAGCAAGCCTCAAACTCAGTACCCCAAGCAAGCCTCAAACTCAGCAATCTTCCTGCCTCTGCCTCCTGAGTGCTGGGATGACAGCCCTGAGCCACCATGCATGGCATTGTGGTATGTGGTAGTAGGGATCGAACCTGGGACCTTGTGATTGCAAGGCAGACACTGGAACCACTGAGCTAAATCCCCAGCCCCTTTATCACTTTTCTTTATGTACCACCATTGTTACCAGATGGTGGGTCCTAGTGGGAATTCTTTCTAGGTCTTTGGTGTCCTGAACAAAGAATTGAACAAGACACACAGAAAAGGTGGACCACAGGGAAGGGAGACCTCTATTGAAGGGGGAAAAGAAGGCATGCTCTCCAGAGGAACAGTGGCCAGTACAAAGGCCCTCAGCAGCCCCAGGGACAAAGAAAACAGTTCTTTGTATCCAAAATTCATGGATTGGTTTCCTCTTCAAGCAAATAAAGCATTGGAGCAATCGTCCTAACAAAAACTCCCTGCTGGGGGCTGGCGATTTAGCTCAGTGCTTCCGTGTGCCTGCCTAGCAAACCCAAAGCCCCTGGTTGATCCCTGGTAACCACATACAACAATACTGGGCATGGTGACTCACATCCACCAGCAATCAGTACCACACACCACAGTGCTGGGCGTGGTGGCTCAAGCCTGTAATCCCAGCACTCAGGAGGCAGAGGCAGGAACATTGCTGAGTTCAAGGCTTGCCTGGGCTACATAATGAGTTTAAAGGCAGCCTGAACTACAAAGGGAGACCCTGCCTCAAAAAACTAAAAAAAACCCAAAAACCAAAAAACTCACTAAATCCTGTGCAAAATTGAAAATAACACTTTGTGAATGGTCCACAGTGCTCAGCCATAAACCTGATACCATTTTGGGCTCCATATTCTGCATATATCCTCTTTATAGAAAACTTCTTCCTCAGCCAGTTAGCCATGGGTTTTTATGAACTTTGATACATTCTCCCCAGTTAGTTGCCTGGTTTGCCCCTGTCCTAATCTACCTCAGGAGTGGGGAGATTGAACCCAGGGCCTTCACACTGACCTACAGCCCCAGACCTTTTAAAATATTTTTATATTTTGTGACAGAGTTTTGCTAAAGTCCCTCAGTTGCCCAGAGCAGTCACTGTGAGAAATCCATTCAGTTGTCCAAACCATAGGAATAGACTTCAGAGGCAAGAGCAGCAAAAGAGAAAGTTTAGTTTTTAATCCACTGTGTTAGAATGCACACACCCAAGGCAGTTACAACATGCAATTTACCACCAGCACGCAGTTCTCTCCACCCCCAGCATGCAGTGTTCTTTCTCTTCTCACTGGCTGAGTCCTAGGGGAGGTTTAGAGTCTCCTCAGCGCCTAGCTCATGGCCTAGGTGGGTTTTAAAAACAAATGATTAAGCTGGGAGGGGGGCTTCTTATCTCCCAGAACTTTTCCAATCAGAGTTTGCATCTGAATGGCATACTTTACTGGCTACCTACCCACTGCCTTCCTTTGGAGACCATCTCAGATGCATGACTTCAGCCACATCCATCTGCAGGCTAATAGTAGTTTTTCACTTAGAGTTAAAGGGTTTGTCTTAAAAATAGACCACTTTAAGTTTTTGTTTCTTACATATTAAACTCTCAGTCCTCTTGCCTCAGCATCCCAGAGTGCTGGGATTACAGTTGTGTGTCACTACCCAGTTATTTTTTCTATATATAACTTCTAAAAATTTCATCAACTAGTGTTCTTTTTGTATGGTTTTTAAAAAGGACATTGTGATTAAGACAAAAACTCTTCTTGGTTTTTACTCAGAAATCCATTTCCATTATTTCCTTCAAAGAAAACAATTTTCTAAAAAGGTAATTAATGTACTAATGTCTTTCCTGAATTTCTTTTTCTGGGAGGAGTTCAGGGCACCCCCATGTGCTAGGCAGATGCTCTATCACTGAGCTCCACTCCCAGCCCACTGCCAGCACTTCGAAAGTACCGTGGACTGCAAAGCATTGTAGTTCTACAACGTGCCTTTTCCATACAACAGCGTAGTTCTCAGGAGCATCCAGGGAGATACACATAACATTTCCCCTGACTGGGCTGTAGAGGAGAGTCCTGCAGCACATACACGAACCACACTTTGTTGGGGGTCCTGTAATGCCAAGAGCCAACATTCAAGAGCACTCCTCTCTTGCAGGGGTCACCTTCAATTCTCTCTGTATATGTCTCCTTGCATTTCTTCCTGTGGCATTGAAGATTGAAGCCAGGGCCACATGCACAATGGACAACCCCTCTACTGTCACAAAGAAAATAATTCCTAATCCATTAGATGTCAGGTGTGTGGTCTCACATCAAGGAATGCAATTATGACCCAAAGGAGGAAGTTAGGAGAGTTTTATTGGAGATATGGAGAGGAAGAATAACTTGTGGGTTTCCAGAAGGACTTTGTGTGGGTGGCCACTGAGGCTTTTTGTCGGGGGTGATATATACCACAAAATTAATGTGTATATTATGTAAATCAAAACATAATCAACCTGGGCCAGGGATTTAGCTCAGTGTTCCTGGCGTCTGCCTTGCAAGCACATGGTCCCAAGTTCAATCCCTGGTAACCACATACAAAATACTGGGTGTGGTGACTCATGCCCACCAGCAGTAAGTACCACACACCACAGTGCCAGGTATGGTGGCTCACTCCTGTGATCCCAGCACTTGGGAGGCAGAGACAGGAAAATTGCTGTGAGTTTGAGGCTAGCCTGGGCTACATAGTGAGCTCAGGTCCAGCCTGAACTATAAAGCAAGACCTTGTCTCAAAATCAAAACAAAACAGGGGGCTGGGGACTTAGCTCAAATGGTACCGTGCCAACCTTGGATGCAAAAGGGCTCGAGTTTGATCCCCGGTTCTGCAAAACAAAACAAAACCACATAATCAACCTATAGGATTATACTTAGCTAAAATTGATCCAATAGGAAAGCAAGTTTTGTAGTGAGGAACATGGAAAAAAAACAGAGATTTTTTTGTAAAGGACAGGAGTATGGGTCTGGATGCCCTGGCCACTCACTTATGCATGGGGGGGGGGGTGTTACTGGAACAGGTGGTACTAATTATAGTCTAATCTCAAATTGCTCTTTATCTCTGAAATGGAGAGGCTGCAGCCTGGCTCTGGCCTCTCCATTTTGAGGCCTGGCTTTCTTCAAATTTACCTGCAAACATAATTTTGGTATGTTTTCATCTTCTCTCTCCCTCAAGAGCTCAGTCCCTTCCTAGCTGCCTATTATTCCTTTCTTACTGAGCTGTCTATATACCATCACTGAGTAACACCCCCAGCTAAACTCCTTGAATTCGTACGAGGAAGATATAAGAATAAACTGAATGAATCACCACTCACCTGGCAAGTGACAAGTTAGATTTGGGGTTCAAGTGTGGGGCCAATGCCAGGCTCTTACTGCACCACCCAGGATTCAGCTGGACAGCTTCCTAGTCCTTGAGAATGTAACCAATGTGTCCAAACTATATTAACTAGCAGTTGCTGAGTAACAAACCAATCTCAAAACGTACTGACTTAGAATAATAATGGTTTATTTCTTAAGATTCTGTGGTTCGACAGGGTGGTTCTATTCTTTTTTTTTTTTTTTTTTTTTGAGACAGGGTCTCGCTTTGTAGTTCAGGCTGGCACTGAACTCACTATGTAGCCCAGGCAAGCCTCGAACTCAGCAATCCTCCTGTCTCTGCCTCCTGAGTGCTGGTATTACAGGCGTGAGCCACCACGCCCGGCAAGGTGGTTCTATTCTTACCTGGACTCACTGAAGGCTGCAATCAGCTGGGAGCTTGGATGGATGGCTTACAATAGCCTCCCTCACATGCCTAGAGATCTGGGCTCTATCTCCAGCTGAATTTTTTTCCAGAATCCTGGGAATGTTCTAGGGCAATGAATGCAGAAGGTGCATTTTCCTGAGGCCTAGACCAGAATCAGACTACAATCACTTCTGATGAATTCCACTGGGTAAAGAAGCCACAAGACCAGCTCACATTCAAACAGTGGGAAATAGACTCCACCTCTTGGTGGGTCAGGGAACAGCAAAGAGTTTGTGGGTATTCTAAATCTACTGATTTGCATGCTTACTGTTAGAAAATAAAATGGGCCTAGACTGGGTGTCTGGTAGCAGGTTGTATTGGGGAGAAATACCTGCCGGACTGCTGTAAAGGTGGAGGAACAGCCTCTGGGACAGAGCAGGCAGGTGGTTATCTACAGTCTGAGGGTGGGGACTAGTGTCAGAAGCAGGAGAGCACTGTGTAATTTTCTAACTGGTGGGTTCATGTGTGACAGAATGGTGACATAAAGGGGTGTGGCAAGACGTGGGGCTTTATGGAAAGGAGAAGGGCAATCTTTGGTGGGAATCCCATATTGGCTTTGTTCTGCACCTGCATGTGATATGCACATGATATGCACATGACATCATACGACACACACATGATAGGCATGGTATGCACATGACAGGTACATGATAGAAATAAAATATGACGGTATGCAGTCTGAGGGTGGGGACTAGTGGTCAGGGGCAGGAGAGCACCATGTAATTTTTTTTTTTTTTAGTTTTTTTGAGACAGGGTTTCACTTTGTAGTTTATTCTGACCCTTAACTCACTATGTAGCCCAGGCAAGCCTTGAACTCATGGCAATCCTTTGCTTCTGTCTCCTTGAGTTCTGGGATCACAAGTGAGAGCCACCACACCTGGCCTCTTTCTTTCTTTTCTTTCTTTCTTTCTTTCTTTCTTTCTTTCTTTCTTTCTTTCTTTCTTTCTTTCTTTCTTTCTTTCTTTCTTTCTTTCTCCCTTTCTCTTTGTTTCTCTCTCTCTTTCCCTTCCTTCCTTCTTTCCTCTCTCTCATTCTTTCTCTTTCTTTGTTTCTTTCTTTCTCTCTCTCCCTTCCTTTCTTCCTCC
>PVIC010053588.1:0-11782 GCA_004025085.1 Thryonomys swinderianus
TACTCAAATGGATGTATCTTAAGGACATACTCTTAAGTGAAATCAATAGCTCACAGATGTGTGTATACCGTATCTTTTCTCTGGTATGAGAAACTGATGATGTAAATAATTTCTAGAATGCATGATAGATATTGTGAAATAGTAAATATTCAAAGGGAAATGGGGTTTAGTAGTAAATAGTGAGGGAAAGAAAAAATGTAATGAGGGGAAAGAGTAAATATGATTTGGAAAGAAAAATAAATAGCATGTATATAAGGGGTCGGGGGTTGTGGTTGGGTAGGGATATGGGTAAAAATGAGAATTAACTTGTCTCATATACTGGTACAAATTCTCCAGTGTTGCGTGTGATTGTGAACTGTATATAAAACGTACCAATAAAGAATTCAATTTAAAAATTTTAAAAAATGGAATGGTAAAAAAAGGAAACAAATTTATGTATATGATGCGGAGAGTTGTAGGGTGGTAAGGGAAGGGGAAAATGAGAATTAAGTCATTTCATATACAGGTACAAATTCTCAATGTTGAGCATGATCGTGATGTGTATATATCATGTACCAATAAAGATTTAAATTAAAATAATCACATCATAGTGACATATGTGCACCCATGTTCATAGCAGTCCAGTTTGTGATAGCTCAATCTTGGAAACAACCTAAATGCCCATCAACTGGAAGCTGGATAAAGAAGATGCGGTTTTTCTATAAAATGGAGTATCACTCTGCCTTAAAGAATGATAAGCTTCAGTCATTTATACTCAGATGGACGCACCTTTAGGACATACTCATAAGTGAAATAAATAAGTCACATCAGTTTTGAAAGAAAAACTCTTCCCCACCTTTCTGAAAATGTCTCATGATTGCCAAAAAATTCTTTGCTTTCCTTTGCTTATAAATAATTTCTATTTCCTGACCACATTGTATTTTTACATGTCTCAGTCCAGACTTCCTTTTGCTAATAGACAACAGTCACTAGATTAGGTCTTATTGTAATGTGGTGTGATATTATTTTAGACTGATTACATTTATAAAGCTACTATTATAAAATAAGTTCACATTCGTAGGTCCTACCTGTTAGGACTTCAGCATATGATTTGAAAGTACATAATTCTATGCTGAACAGCTCAAGAAGGCTTGGAACTCTCTTTTGTAGGTTTTAAGATATGCAAAGACCTTATGTTTCATTATTTTTAACTCCTTCAAATTTTTGACTTTTTGGTAAGTACTGTATGCTTCTATGTATATTCTAAGCTTCACATAATATTACTATTTACACAGAGGATCCTTCTAGCTTCATTCTCACAGGTGTAATAGGCCTTTCCTTGCCTCTTGACTAATTTCTGACATTTCAGCTTTTGCATAAAGAGATAATATGATGAATTAGATACCCTTTCATTATTTCTTCTAAGAACAAGATTCTTTGATCCATTCATTTGATATCTTTAAACATAAAGGTTACTTAACCCAAGGCAATTTTCTAAATTTTCAGTTTATAAAATGCTGCAACTTTAATGCATAAAATAGATCCTTAGTCAGTGTGGAAGTAGAATGAGAATGTAGAGATTTAAATGTCAGAAAACTTAAGAGCCAATGTTTTTTACATACTGTAATTTTCCTATCTTGCAGATTTTCTGAGTTCATTTAATATCCAATGTTTCACATGTATGGGGAAATAGGCACTCATATTAGTTTCTTGGGTAGTTAACTTCAAAACATTTTAGAGGAGCTTTGCTAGTACATATCCATCTCCTGAGAAAAAGGATATATGAATTTAAAAATGTGTTACTCATTGAAGTAATACTTGGGATTATAAAAACCTAAGTAAAATTTAAAAATCTGCAAGGAAAATTTTGTGCCTCAGTGAGAAACTGCATATTATCTGTAGCACACCTTCCAGCACTATCTTATTCTAGGAGAAGTATTTTCAACTATGTGAACTGTAAAGTCTAGGTAACTCGTAGCGATGCTGAATAGCTCCTACCTGTAGGTGTATACAATTTTGCCATTCCTTTCTCAGTCATGAAAGAGACAAGTTTATCCCCGTGCTGATGCTTGTTTCATTTTCTGCTCTGGAAAGCAATTTCTCTCGTTCTCATCCTTCCCCCGCCATGGTTGGAGCATCTCAGTGGTTTCCTCTGCATTGAGTTAAATGACATCTCTTTCACGTATTATTTTTAATCTTGGTAAGTCATGCTTTTATCTTATTTTGAAAATTATTATTCTGTACATCTTAAAATAAGGAACAGCTACCACGTGTGTGCAAAATGTGACACTGCTATTTCCTTGCAGTTGTGTTGATAATAATATAGAGGTGGCTTAGCAACTTTTTTTTGTTTTGTTTTGTTTTTTGAGACAGGGTCTCACTTTGTAGTTCAGGCTGGCCCTAAGCTCACTGTGTAGCCCAGGCAGACCTCGAACTCAGCAATCCTCCTGCCTCCACCTCCCGAGTGCTGGGATTACAGGTGTGAGCCACCACGCCTGGCCTTAGCAACATTTTTGAGATTGTGGTCAAATAGCAGCTTCATCAGTGTGAATCTTCCACGCAGTTTTCTTTATGAAGGAAGAATAATCCCTGCTACATAGTTATATCATGAAAAGAATACAAGTAAGAACTTTGGAAAGGTGCCTGCACATAATATAGAAAGTGTACATGTAGAGCATCTCACTGTATTTTAAAGGATAAAAATAGAAAGCATAACTCCTAATTTTATTCTACTTAAACATCTTAATCTATACTGAAAGAAGTAGAGCAAAATTTTATTTTTTGTATAGAAATCTATTTGTCTTCTTCCAGTTTTTTTTAATTTTTACCTTTTAGTTCATTATATGTTACCCTTATGATGTTTAAAAAATATTTTTAAAATTGAGTTTGTGAGCCCTTTCAGCAAATATAATAAAGACAAAAAATTTCTCCATTAAAAGGAACATCTAGGTTTGATGCTTTTGATTATTCTCATTGTTTACCACATTCACTCTGTTCCATGAGCTTAGCCTATGCGTGATTGTCCCCAGTCAGAAATATGACTAACAGAAAATTCATGGTCCTCTTCATGAGGAACAGTGCTGTGTGCAATGCCAGGTGGTACCTTACCTCCAATCTGCAGAGCAGGTACATCTGCTAGCTTTGCCTGGATTTCAGAAGTTGTGGTTGAAATGAGGGGGCATTCATTGTGCATCATGGGTAGTGGCTCCTTTTCTGAGAAGCTGTAAAGACAAGAGACAACCAGAGCTGAACCAAATGGTACTTCATATTTTTGTTGTTCTTTCTGTAGCAGTAATAATATATATACTCTCTTATCTTCCTGACCAAGAATTGGGAGGGAGGAGTTTAAATTAGTACTCAGTGCAAGTACTCCTAATTCCAAAAGGAAACAGTACCCAAGACCAGCATTCAGCTAATGGGCTGAGATCTACTTGAAGTAATAACTTGCTTCTTTTTTGAGACAGGGTCTCGCTTTGTAGTTCAGGCTGGCCCTGAGCTCACTATGTAGCCCAGGCAAGACTAGAACTCAGCAATCCTCCTGTCTCTGCCTCCCGAGTGCTGAGGATTACAAGTGTGAGCCACCAGGCCCGGCGAAATAATTTGCTTCTTATGATGCTGTTTTCCTAGATATTTGGTCAGTAACAACATAGTATTTTAGTCTGAATGTCCACAGGTGGCTGGCTGCCTGTTTTGCCAACTACTATGGAATACTACTAGCTTATTGTGTTCTCCAAGAAACCAAATATATATATATATATATATTTAGGATAGAACACACTTATCATGATAAGTGTGTTATCATGATAAGATCTACACTTATAACCAAGAAAATGCCTAAAAGTAGAGGAGAAATCATGAAATAAAGGTACATGTCAAATATATAGATTTAGATTGTACTGGATATGTCTTCCTGAAGTTGTATGGGTTTAGTGATCAAATAACTAATCCTGTTTCTACCTAATGTTTAAGGTCATCAAAAAAATCTTTGAGTTTATCCAAACTGATTTATTATTCTAATAATTCTCTATCAGTAGTAATTGTGCTTTATAGCATGTTACCTTAAAACATAAGACCGTTTGGTAATTTAGACTTTGTACCACTATTAAATAAAATAATGTACATTAATTAGATAACTAGATCATTTATACAATATAACATTGAAGCATTGCTGAGCACAATTATTAACTTATTTTCTTTTGCTTTTTACTTTTCTGTGCTGCAGAGATTAAATCTTTAGGTTCTGTAAGGAAAGTGCTCACTTTTGCATTCTGAGCTTAGTGTAAATGATGTATTCAGGAGTCACACTGGACAGCAAAGACGCCATGCATGGAGATTCCTTACCCCCAATTTGGGAAAATAGAAGTTACTTTGTTTGAAAGTTATTACTGATATACTGAACTGGATCTAGTTATAAGCAATAGTTAGACAATGTACTTTTAGACATTTTTCAAAGGAAAAACAACTGTCCCCATATAGGAGGCTGTTTCTTTTTCATGATTCTGAATCCCTTTTCTCTCTTCAGTGTTATGAATATTACAGAGAGATTTTGTGGGTGATAGTTGTATTTACAGTGTAGTAAATTGGAATGACTTTTTAATCATGCTTACTTACCAATTCATTTAAAGATGGAAATGATGAGGAACTCCATACCGCTGGCCTTAAAGTATGAATTTGTTTCAGAATTTGAAAAAGCATAATTGAAGCTATTATTCATAAAGAATTTTAATATAACAATAACTCAGTTTAAAAAGCTATGAAAATTTCAAAACTCTGAGCAAAGGGTTTGGTACTTTTAGACTTGTTTACTTGATATTCTTTTCCTTGCCAAAGCCTGCAACTTGTATTTTTTTAATTATTTTGTATAAGTTGATAGGTAAAAAGATTTTGTACATTATAGAATACTTTGCATGTTTTTGTTGATTTTTTGATTTACTTGTCAAAGAAAACAGTTTTCTCAAATAGGAAAAAGCTAAGATTCCTTATGATTGTAGTATATTTAATGTCTTATTATCATCCTAAATGGAGAGAAAATACTAGTTTTTAGTCACTGTGATCTAATTTAATATTAAAGGCTCTTGGCAACTTTAGATATTTGCTTTTATGCAAAAACATATAAAATCAAATAAAATAGCTTTCAGGATATCTCACAGTAAAATAATATTGAAACCTCCAAAAGGACCGCTGGAAAATAATAGTTTATTCTTTGACAAGGAAGTGCTACAAGTAATATTTATTTGCTACTTTACTATGTTTCAATGCGCATGTTTACCATGTTATATTTCTGTGTATTGAAGTCCAAGTATCGTTTTGCTTTGATGTTACATATTCAGTGTAAACTTTTGCAGTCATAATTTGTTACATTTTTAAATATTAACATAGTTACATCATTGCTTTTTAACTTGCATACGGAATCTTTCAGGTTCTTAGTTTTCAACTGGAAATTCACAGTGCTTACTTATGAAGTTTCATCACATCACAATTTAAAACTCGCTACAGATTTACTGAATCTTTTATTGATTTCTTTAGCGTATTCTTAGTATGCTCTGCAACATGTTTACATAATCATGTCAGATTATTTTTGTACCAAGTGCTTTTGGTCCATTTTTTAACCGACTTTATCATCTTGTTTTCCATGGCATACAGATAAATGAAGATTTTTGTCTTTTGCATTATTCTTATTAATTCTCATTATGTGGATGGTTCACTGTTGAATATTAGCACTGATAAGTCAACCGTGGGCCTTTTACCTCTATTGTCCCGTCTGGAGAGCTGAACATTGCTTTACTGTTACAATTCACTGGAAGTTCTGAAATCAGCTATAAGGTAAGAGCTTTTTCTCCTGCACAAGACTATGAAACCTGCATGGCAAAGGACATTACAGTTAATTTCAGATGTCAGTTTCTGATGACATACTTGAACAAGTTTTGAGACCATGCCAGATTTCCAGAATTTCTGTCCTGAAGCAAGTAGGTTTATAAAACTCCCAGTATAAGATGCAGAGAAAGAAAATTATATAAACCTCAATGTACTGATTGATGATTATAATTTTATTTGGAATACTATTGCTGTTGACTTTCACTGAATATATAAGGTTCATTCTCTTTCTCAATAAATTTTATAGAATAAATAATTTAGTAGATTCTACTTTTATAAATTGAAATGAAATACAATGAGTGATCTGACCCTTCTTAAGCCCTTGGAATTTGGTAACTCTTACTTAATATTCTTATTTTTGTAGCTTTATAGGTTTATGCTTGTATTAGTGATAATCCATGTTCTTCCTTATGCCAAAGTATAATTAGAAACACTGGTTTTGCAACTAAAGCCCTGTGTGGAATGTCATCATTTAAATAAACGATCCTAGTTTTCAGGGAAAAATTACTTTGTGGAGTCAGTGCTTACAAGGTCCTCTTAGGAGAGTCAGAGTGGCAGCTGACTGACTGGGTTACAGCCCTCCCAGGTGAGAAATGAGGCCTTCCTGAAAGGTTTTGGAAGCTTAGAAATATCGGGGAACGTTGAGAAGAGCATAATTCCCCCAAATAAGTAAGGATTGCAGGTGAGATCTACCGGTGAGCTCTTGGGTTGGTTTTTGAGCCTTAGGGGGATTTTAAGGGTTCAGTTTGTGATTCCTTATGAAAACTTCATGCAAAGGAAAGTTAGGGAGGCCCATAAACTAAGGTGACATTTCTGCTACACCCATGTGAATAATCAGGCCAAATCTAAGGAGTCTCATCTTACATCATTAACAATCTCTTCCATCCAGAATAATCTCTGAATTTAATGTAGGATTTTTTTCAACATACTGTGTTCTACAACATGCCCTTCCAGTTTTACTTTAGCCTAGTTTTGTTCATTTTGTTTGAACTATCTCTTCAACTATTCACAAGTTGTAACTGATAATATGTAAATTACTTATTAATGACTTCAGTTAATTCAAGGTGGAAAAAGCTATTCCATTCCCAGTTTTAATTCATCTCAACATTACCTTAATCCCTAAAAATCTATACTCCTTTGACTATTTTCCTTTGAACTAATGATAATAACATCTACTTAATTCCCTGATATTCTCCCAATAAAAACATTTTAATGAATCCTTATTTTATATGTATGTGAATTATGATTTTATCTTTTCTGAAGATTATATTTTAACAAATTTTTCCAATGATATTAAGAATAATGTATTGAAAATTCTGTGATTTCACTGTACATAGTGGTTATAAAAACTAACAGAAATTATAATACTACCAACAATGGGAAAGCATTTTTCTTCCTAATTGTTATGAATTTAAAACAATTGTAAAATGTATACCCACTAGTTGACTGATTAAAGAAAACAAATAGATATTTTGGATAATGCTTGAGGAGTAGTTCCCCATGTAGGATTATCCAAAACAACAGATATTTTCTCTGCATTGTAATACAATAGTGAAGGGTAAAGCCATTTCCACTTGTTTATAGCAATAAGCAAAGTTGCTTTAATCTTACATTAGTTCAATAAAGGTATGACTCAGAAACCAAGAATAAACAAGCAAATTGAACTTGGAGTTAGAATGATTAAAGTCAAAGAGATTATTTTGTTACTTTCATATTCAATCTGTGTGTAAAGATAGGTCATCATTCCATTTTTGTGTCTTGGCTTGTTTTTTATACCAAAGACTGTAACAAGTCAAGTAATGTTTCATCTACTTCAGAATTTCAACCTTATATAGGATGCAAGAAAAAGTTTTGTGTCTATGCAAAACAATCACAGGAATCAAAATTTTATCTTTTTACTTTGCTCTTTTTAAATGATTTATAATTACTAGAATTACATAGAAATTTGTTATCTCAATGACATGACTTATGCTATGGACTTTGGAAGGCAAAAATCTGGAGTATGAAGGCAGAGCAATCATTTTTTAAATAATAATCTTAAAAATATCTGTACTATGACATGACTCATACAGGATGTCATTAAGCTTTCATATTTTTCAGCTCGGTGGATAAAACAGGCACATTCAACACATTATCTCCTGATGGAAGTTTTTTCCACTAGAATGTTGTGGGGTTTTTTTTGAGATTCTTTAGAACAAACTATGTTTTAATTCTTTTCTTATATCTTAACCATAAATTTGTTATAAGTTGTTTTTTGATTGAGTATTTTAGGGTGACATTCATCATTTTCAATGAAATGGAGACTCCTGGTTCATGTTGATGAGTGAAATAACTGGATTTTAGGACTTTATCAGACACCAAGTGGGAGACAGCTATAGTGAAATCCTACATGGGGAACTACTCTCCAAACATTATTAGCTCAGAAGTTGCCTTCTGGAAATATTAACTAGTATTTTCCAATAACTTTGTATCATGTCAGTAAAGCTATTATATAATACAAATTTAAGAAGCTCTTTGCAGAGATTATGAAAGAAAAAAGTTTTAGGGCTGTACTACTTACTTTCATTTTATTTTTAATGTCCTTTTGAGATTCAAAAGTTTACTATGAGTTTCCTAGTATCTTTAATTATAGTTAAAATCTAAAAGTAATATTAAAAAGTATCAGATGAGGCAGAGAGGTACTTGAAACTAGTTAATTGAACAGAGGGAAAGAAAGGGTAACAGGACCTCTTGAGTACTCTACATTTTAGAACAAGAAAAGTAAGACCAACACAAAATCACATAGCAACATTTGTTGTGTATAGTAAATACAAAACAGATAAGCTCACTAATGAATTCACTGGGACCATGTCATAAAATAATGATCACTTAAAGTGGAATAATAAAATAAATCTCTGTTCCTTTTGGCAGTAGTGTCACTAATAACAATTCACTCACATGGCAGTTTCCTGATTCAGCATTTATAAATAAACCCTGAGCCTTTTATGACAGTAATTATTTTGTTGTTTGAATTTTTAAGACTATTTTTAAAAAACCTCATCATTGCCAGCTTTCAAACTAAATTAATCCCATTAAAATATTCATATATATTTTCTAACGAAAAAATTTAGCTAAATATGAAGCAGGAAAATAACTCCATCAATTAGAAAAATTAAGTTCAGAATCATTCGTAAAAGTTGAAATGTATCTCAGGATATCTCAGATAAAAAGCATGGAACGGCTTTAGGTTATAAAATAAAAAGAGAACTTTCAGAATTAAGTAGAACATTTTGTATTTTGGAAAGCAGAAAGGAAAAAGAACAATATAAAGTCTGACTTTCACAAGAGTACGGTTTAAAAGTCTGCGAAAGGTCCATTTCAGAAGAAACAAGCTTTGTAGCCATCTTTACAGTTTTAAACAATAATTCACACTCAGGGGATATTAAACTTAAATGTAGCAATGACTTTAACTAAAATTTCCAAGTGCTTGTATTCAGGAAATTATGGTTAATAACAGTCTTTTGATTGTCTTTCATTTGCAGGTTTCAGTCGTATTTGTTTTAGTTTGTACTATGGCAATTTCTTTGAGTGTGCTTATTTTCTTCTGCTTATAGATTTTAGCAATATATAATTGAAACTTACTATAAAAGTTATTGCAGTTAAGTTACATTAATAATATTAGCATATTTCCGTACTTTTTATTATGTGAATTTTATGCACAAGAATAAATCTTAAATCCACCATTAATTCAGTGAGGATGCCTGGTACGATTTTGATGCGATTTGAGTGTCCTAAAAAGTCCACTGTGGTTACAAGCTTGGATCTCACGTTGCTCCTCTGAGAAGCTCTGCAACCTTTGGCGACATCACAAGGTGACTGGAGCCATAATGGGTTTCACATGTGGCCTCTTCAGAAATTCTCAGCTGATGAGTGCTGGAGAAGAGCCAATGTGGGTATACTCATCTTCTTTCCTTTCTCCTTTTTAGATGTGACTGCTTGATTCTCCACGTGATCTTCCCATGATAGGCTGCTATTTATTTTCCTCACCAGGGGTAAATGAATGAAATAGGTTTTTTCTTTTTATAAGTTAGATTCCTTGATAGTCCATTGTAGTCAACCAAAGCTAATGCATACAAATCAAAAAATAAAATGTTTGGTGTAATAATTTGGCAATGTCTCTAAATTGTTAGTTGAGTATCAAAATTTCAGGTCACAGTTTGTTAACAAATCAAAATAACATGCATATAGAGCCTAGTTTTTAATAGACATGAAAAACACCGATATACTGATAGTCAGTATTTATGTGGTTTTATTCAACTATTAATTTAGGAAGAAGACTGCACACGAAGAAAAATGCAGTACTTGTTTTTAACCTTTTCTACATATATTGGAGATTTTAGCAGGATGTTGAAACAATCCAAGTTACACTATTTTAACCTCGTGGATACATGCCTACATTTTTTGTTTTGTACTTTCTTCTGAAAATAGCTCGGAACATTTCTCAGTACTATGAAATGTCATCCAACACATCTACAAAGTGTGACAAACATCTGTGATTCCTCATGTCTTTGATACATGCTAAGACTGGATTTCCTACTTGGAGAGACTGAAGCACTGGGGTATTATAATATTACTGTTACATTATTTAAAATGGTTCATTGCTCCTTCTTTGTTCACAGGGGAGCTGGAAACGTCAGTAATTAGGCAAATATCTCAGTGATATGTTATCCTAGACCCTTATGTAAATGGGAATCTGTTAATTTAACAAGGTGTGGAGGAGTGTTCAGTTAGTAGCTGATCACAGACATTAAAGTGAGTTGAACTCAGATGCAGAAAACAGCCTCCCTGTGGCCTTGATTCTGATGTGGTTCAGTGAAACACATTCATCTAATTCCATTTAAAATGTTAGCTAAAGTGGGAGAAAAATAAAGGGGAATGTAGACTTTAAGTGGTCTGCTTAACATTCTTACTCCAGTAAAATATGTTTGGTGTGAAATGACAGGAAATTAGGGATAAAAACAAATTGTTGAAATAGATATGAATAACCTGAGCTGTAAAATACATCAATTCACATTTCTTTTCTGGATTCTCTCCAAAGACTAACAAATGGCTGGCCCATCATTTATACAAATTTGAACATTAGTCATTACCTGACAAGATTTAAATATAAAATAAAGGTATGAGAAATTGAAGATGTAAATAAGTTCTGGAATATATGGTAGATAGTGTGAAATAGAAAATATACAAAGGGAAAAAGGAGTGTAGGGCTAAGTAACAAGGGGAAGAAAATATGATGGAAATAAAAACAGGAAAACATAGCTCATGTATATAGGGGGTGGGGGGGTTGTAGGGTGAATGGGGAAATGGGGAAATGGGAAAAATGAGAATTAAGTTGTGTCATATACTGGTACAAATTCCCAATATTGTGTGTGACCATGAGTGTATATATTATGTACCAACAAAGATTCAAATTTTAAAAAATAAAGATAATCTTAAAATATTAAATCTTGAAAAGATGAAATATTGGTTATTGTAGCATTGTTGTTAGTGAGAGATTGATGGATGACACTAAAATGACAACTGATTATATAAATCTTTGGATAGGTTTAAGCAATTTTACTGAAAATGTATTGATCGATTTTTAAAACTGTAATCTGCTTGGCTTGCATCTAAGGATTTTTGCAGAAAATCCTGGACTGTATATGATTGTTCCTTGCTGCTAACCCTGACAGCCATTGAGAGCTTCCCTTAATTTCAAACCTGTCAGATTATTAAGGGATAGTATGGCTGACTGTTTTTATCAATGATCACATCATCTTCTGGTTAAATGATGACCTGTGACATTTTATAAAAATTTAGAATTTGAAAGCTTACCATGGTAAAAACAGTTTACTTCTGAAGAACCTAGGTTCTTTAGTTGTAGCAAGTTTGAGTAGCTTGATAATTTTAT
>PVIC010053589.1:0-11783 GCA_004025085.1 Thryonomys swinderianus
AAACTGATTAGAAGTGAGAACGCATGTTGAATTTTGCAGATGAGATGAAAACTGCCTTCATGACTATGTTGCAGTAGACATAGAAACCATGTTAAATAATTGAGCATTAATAACTCCTTAAGTAGAGAATTTTTAATACAAAGATAGAAAGTACTTTAAGAGAAACAAATAAAATTCTAGAATTAAGAAATATAAAGGAAATAAAAAATTAAGAAATAGTGAACTTGAAGATGAATCAGTAGAAGTTATCCTATCTGGAGAAGAGAAAAAAAAATGAAGAAAATCCACAGAACTTCATGGATCTTCAAGCATACTAAATAGGTATAATGGTAGAGGAAGAGAAGAAAAAAAAGAAAAGACAAAAATATTTCAAGAAATGTGAGCAAAGACTTCCCAAAGGTTTTGAATAGCATTGATCTAAATATTCAAGAGTATTAATATCCCAGATAGTTTAAATACAAAAGGATCTCTATAAATTTGACTGTCAAACTTTTCAAAGCCAAAGAAAAAAGAAAATCTTAGTTAAAAACTCATTTTGTACAGGGTGAAACACTATGATTAAAAGTTTGTGTCTCAGTACAAACAACTGAAGCCAAAAGTTGGAAAGATTACATATTCAAACTGCTGAGGTGGGGATGGGGAGAAAAAGTAATCAATTAAGAGTTTTACATTTAGCAAAACTCAAACAAAAAATGAATGTAAAATAAGGTGAAAGCAAGTAACAACAAATAATAACCAAAAGAAATAAAAAGACCCGATCACATAATTATGTAGTGTAAGATTTTGACAATGAGTAGTCTTCCTCAAAGGTCAAAGGCTTAGTTGCCAGGGTAGCCACATTAGGAGACTCTGTGATTCTTTTGGAGGTGGAGAAATGTGGAAGGGCCTTCCTTTTTTGACAGTGTACCTTTGAATGTCATTGTAGCACCCCGTTTGTCCTCAGTCTGCTCTTTGTCTTGGCTTTGTCAAACACTGCCAGCATCCTATGCTGCTCTCTTCAAAAGTCCCAGTAATGTGCCACTCAGTCTTAGAACAGAACCTCCATAATGTGAAAGTTTCTCTTTTTAAACTAAATCTTTTTCTTTTCTTTTTAAGTTACTTACCTCAGGTATTTAATTATAGACAGAAATATGACTAACATATAGGTGAATGTAGATACAACATAAAAATAAAATGAAAACCAATCCTCACAAAAAATAAATTAAAAAGACAAAATCAGGGCCAGAGATTTAGCTCAATGGTTCTGGCACCTGCCTCTCAAGGGCAAGGTCCTGAGTTCGATCCCAGTAACCACATACAAGGCTGGGCATGGAGGCTCATGCCTACCAGCAATCAATACCACATACCACAGTGCCGGGCGTGGTGGCTCACGACTGTAATCCCAGCACTCGGGAGGCAGAGGCAGGAGGATTGCTGAGTTCGAGGCTTGCCTGGGCTACATAGTGAGCTCAGAGCCAGCCTCAACTACAAAGCGAGACCCTGTCTCAAAAAAAAAGACCAAAAAACAAAACAACAACAAAAAAGACAAAACCAAAAATAAATAAAATAGGAAACCAGAAAATGAATGAGATGAAAAATCAAATTTTTCAGATCAACAAAATGGACAGTATTTTTGTTTGTTTGTTTTTGCTACATTGACTAAATAAATTGAAAAGAAGGTGACAGATTACCAAAATCAGGAATGAGTTAAAGGATGGATGTTACTGTGAACCTCATACCAATTAAATGAATTATAAATTAATACTACAAACAAGTAAGGCCTATAGTTTAAAAATTTAGATAAAATAACCATGCTAAAAATGAGCAAAACAACAAAAGTGACTCAAGAAAAAAATAGAATTCTTAAAATTATGAAATAGTTACATTTTATATACACATCATGATCACACTCAACGTTGAGAATTTGTACCAGTACATGACATGATTTCTCACTTTTTCCCATTCCCCTGCCCACCCTACAACCCCTCATCCCCTATATACATAAGCTTTGTTTCCCCCTTTTTTACCATCACAATTTAGACCTATAACATTAAAAGGGTGAAATTTATAATTTAAAAAAATTTAGATGGCTTCACTGGTGAATTCTTAACCAAATAGTGTTTACCCCCCCCAAAAAAAAACCTGCTTGTAGAAAATCCAGTATTTGTGACAGAAGTTTCCAATATTCCACTAAAAATAGGAACTTTTATAATATGCTAAGGGTATCTATGAAAAATCTATAGATATCATCATACTTAATGATGAAAGATTGATTTATTTACCTCTGCATTGGAAAAGAGGCAGAATTATCAGATCTCACCTATTTTATTCAGTGTTGTAATGAAGTTTATATAAATAATGATATGAGAGGAAGAGAGTGGAGAGGAAAGGAAGAACAAAGGGCAAGAAGAGAGTCAAAGGGAGGGGATGATATAAAGAGAACACAGGAAAGGGAAAAAGAGGGAAGGGAAAGGAAAACAGAACAGAAATGAACCAATGACATCAACATGGAAGTAGAATAGCTAACTTTTTAAAATTTCTGAATAGTGTATTCCTGAATGTAGAAAATTTTAAATAATCCTCACTTGTACATTTACAAGCTATAAATGAGTTCAGTAAATTAATTAGGATTAAGAGCATTGCCAGAAAAAAACCTTAATTATATATCTGGATACTAATGAAGTAATAAAACAATTCCATTTGCCATAGCATACAAAAGTTATTTTACAGCACTTCACAAGCTGATTCTAACAACTGCACGACTTATATATTAGTTAAGATAATTATAAAAGGCAAACAAAATTAGATTGTATATGTTTCCTTTTTTTTTTTTTTTTTTTGAGACAGGGTCTCCCTTTGTAGTTCAGGCTGGCCCTGAGCTCACTATGTAGCCCAGGCAAGCCTCGAACTCAGCAATCCTCCTGTCTCTGCCTCCCAAGTGCTGGGATTACAGGCGTGAGCCACTGTGCCCAGCACTGTTGTATGTGGTATTGATTGCTGGTGGGCATGAGTCACCACGCCCAGCATTGTATGTGGTTACTGGGGATTAAACCCAGGACCTTGCACTTGCGAGGCAGGCACCAGAACCACTGAGCTAAATCTCTGGCCCTGTATCCTCATTTTAAAACTTACTGTAGAATATATGGTAAGGAGAGAGTTTGGCACTGACATATAGATCTATGAAGTGATATTGAGTGTATACAAAATTAACCTTTACACTTTTGGTCAATGACAAGGAAAGTAATAGTCCTCTAATAGTGATAAGGTAATTGACACTAGGGCTATATGAAGTATAATTGAATATTCATGGTAACAGGATAATAAATGTTTTTTCAAATCCTTACCTCATACCATATATAAAAAAACTTCAAAATGAATCATGGACTACATTTAAAAGCTGAAATTACATTTCTATGTAGGAGAAAGTTTTAGCTAGGAAAAATTCTTCCTTGGCTTGGGTCACACTAAGTTCTCAAATAAAGCACCACAAGCTTGATTTAAAAAGAAAACTATGAAACTGGTAACTATCTTAATATATTCAGAAATCTCTGATTCAATAATAAAAAAGGAAAAGAGTAAAAATTAGGAATAATTTTGAATGGACATTTCACAAACAAGATAGAGGAATTGCAAGCACATGAAAAAATGCTTAACATCATTAACCCTTAGATAACAATAAATATAAGTCTGGAGTTGCACCCATTATAGGAGCTACACTACAGAAGATGAGACAGTTACAACTGTAGATAAATGTATAGAAGAGTGGAACCTTTCTGCCTTGCTAGTGAGGTTGTATAACACTATATACAGTTTTGAGAATGGTTTGGAAATGTCTTAAAAGTTAAAATAAACTTATCCTATGACACAGCAGCTTCACTTTAAGGTATCCACCTAGGAGAAATGGAAACATATTTCCACAAAGAGACTTATATGTAACTAAGTGTTCATAACAGCATTAATCATAATGCTCAAAAACTAGAAATATTTTGATGTTTATCAACTGATGAATAGATAAATAAAATATGATGTTATGTCCATACAATAGTGGACCATTAACCTACAAAATAGGTTACTGCTACATGCCATGCACATATAAATATTTAAAAATGAATAATGTTGAAAAGTCATGTGAAAGAGACTATATTTTACAGTTAGAAGAAATATCTAGCAAAGACAGTGTTTTAAAAACAGAAGTCATGGGGCCGGAGGGTTAGCTCAGTGGTTCCGGCGCCTGCCTCGCAAGCGTAAGGACCTGAGTTCGATCCCCGGTTACCACATATAATGCTGGGCGTGGTGGCTCACGCCTGTAATCCCAGCATCCCAGCACTCGGGAGGCAGAGACGGGAGGATTGCTGAGTTCGCGGCGGCTTGCCTGGGCACCATAGTGAGCTCAGGGCCAGCCTGAACTATAAAGCAAGACCCTGTCGCCAAAAAAAAAGCCAAAAAAAAAAAAAAAACAAAAAAAAAACAAGTCATGTTAGCTGTCCAAGGCCAGAAATGAAAGATCAGTGTTTGACTTCATAAGCATATGGAAGAAGTTTAGATGGTGGCCAAGATGTTTGTAGAAATGATTGCACAAGTGTAAATTTACATAAACCTTAATAAGGATGAATTGTATGTCATATTAATGAAATCTCAATATGCTATCAAAAATGGAATAGTGCTTCAAACACAAAAAGAAATTGTGCAAAAACCTAACATCAGATATGATCCTTTAAAAGTGATTTTTTGGTACATTTTATATATACATTTATGATCTTGACCAAAGTGACTTAAAGTCCTCAGGGAGGCATATTGGTATCATACTATTCCTAATATTATAAGAATGTCTAAATTCTACTTTATTCATTTGTAAAACTCATAACTCCAGTCTAATTATAATAAAACATCAGACAAAATCAAATTCAGTAATGTAATACAAAATATCTGATCATTGCTTTGCAAAAGTTACAAAACACAAGAAAAGACTGAGAAATTTTCATAGCCTATAGGAGACTATGGAGACATACATAGAAACTACATGTAGTGTAGTGTCCTGGATCAGATTCATTAAATTATTGTTTTAAATTTAAAATTTAAAACAATAATTTAAGAAGTGAAGTTAGTTATGTTTGTGAAGAGTCATTATATTTTGGTAAAGCATACTAAAGTATTTATGGATGAGATGATATAATATCTGAGATTCTCTTTGAAATTAATGGAAGAAAAAGATAACAGCATAAATGCAAAATAATTTAACTGAGTGATGAGTACATAAGAATTTGTTTCACTATGTATGCCACTTTTGCATATGCTTAAAATTTTCCATAAAAATTTTTACAAAGCAAAACTAAAACCCCCCAAAGTATTATAATTATCTCTCTGTGCCGATCACATATAAGGCTTGTGTCTTTTAAAAAATCAAATCTGAAGTGTCAAAATGAATAAATCACAGAGAGGTGAGTGAACTCTGAAAACTAACCTGAACAAGATATGATCGGGACTGAAAAGCTGGGAGAACATTAAGGCAAGTGCTTGAATTAAGCGACCACCTCACCTGTAATACTTTTGTTGTTCTTTTCTTTAAGTTCTCTGACCTGGTGATATCTAAGACTCCTCTCTATGTGAGGATTTTAAAAAATAGAATGTGTTCAGAAGCAGCCCTTTTATTCCTACTCAGTGTTACCATCTATAGTTCCCCAGGTTCCTTCAGGTTTTATTTTATTGACTAGGGTCCTTGTTTGTGGCCTTGTGACTTACTAAAAAATACTGAATTTGGTGCTTCTCTGGAAGGCCAAACTGAGTCTTAAAATAGTGAGAACATAGAATTCTTTGCTAAAGGATAGCTACTGGGGAAGTTTTCTTCCAGGCTTTGTAATTTGCATTGATTACTTGGCTGCTTTTCAGTTCACCATTAGCTGTTGACTATAATCTATAAAGCTTTACATAGTTTTGATCTAATTAGTGAAGTCAGGCACTGCTTGTCAATTTTAATAATGATTGAGGTTAATCTGTATTACAAAAATAAAATTTTTAAAAGTTTCAAAGCTGAAATATCCAGACCAAGTTCGTATTGATGTCACATACTCTACAAATCTACTAACTGAAAGGTGGATTCAATGTACAATACAGTTATGAACTTGAGCAAAACAAATACCCAAGTCAGAAAGTTGGAAAGGAGTTAATAGTGGAACCAGCAAAAAGATCCTTGTCTTAAATGGCTGCTTCAGAATATTTTACTTTCTTAATGACTTGCTTTCCAATTTCACCCAGTACTGAGCCTCAGTGCACAGTGACAGAGTTAATCATTTGTTCATGAGGCAAATATGAAGAGGAGCAGTATTCATGTCAAAGACAACTGGTCGCACTTCCAGGTACATCTTTGGGCCAAAATACGTAGTCGCCAACAGTGAGTTGGCGACCATATTTTTTGAGTTCTGGCGCAAAATATGATCCATCTGTTTTGCCCAGCCGTTTGCTTGAGTGCCCCAGAATGGTCGCATTATTAGTCTTATTTGTGGTTCTGCTTGAAGCTATATATAATATAAATAAACTTCAGTCCTCCTTGTGATGAATGCAGCATAGGAATTAAAAGTGGTGGTGTTGATAGTGGTAAGTGATGGTGCAGCTCTGTTTTCTACACTGCCGTTTTCTACTGATTGGGAAACAGATATTTAAAAATGAGTTTGTCATATGGAAGGATAGTTGGGACCAAGTTTTCCTCAACAGGATACAAGATGTTATTTTTGAGCTTCATTACCTTCACCAAGGGAAAGAGAGGAGAAAAAAGCAGGGAGGGAAAGAAGAGAGAAGAAAGTGAAAGTAGGAAAGAAACAAGCAGAAATGGAGTGAAAACAAAGGTCGAAGAAGTGAAATGACAAGAGAGGAAGTGAGAGATGTGACTTAGACTATTCACAGAATTGACTTTATTATTTTGAACTCAACCTTTAATTCACTCAACATCTGGTACATTAGGAAAAGAAAGTCTGACTGAACTGCTAGCTGTCAGTTAAATAGTTTATATGTAAATATTCAGCTTAGTTTCTATCATTTTTTCCTGTCTGAGCTACAGAGTGAATCAGTTTCACTAATCAGATCTCACCGGTGAGTAGGACAATACCAGTTGTTAATAGACATTTATCTATATGTGGGCAGTTTTTATATTTCTGAACCACTTATCAAAGAGTATTGTTATTTCATATGATTTCTAGAGCACAGTTATTTTTGTCAGTTTCCTTTATGAATGTTTTGTTGCCTTATAAGGATACATGTGCACTCCCCTTCTCTCATTCAGTTGTCCCTGGTGACGCCTCCATAATTCCTGTCTTCACACTGGTGCATTTTTAGGCTAAATCAGGCATTTGAGGAGCAAAGGAAAAGTTTAGTCAATGTCAGTGATTTTTAAAAAAAAATATTGAACCTCATTCATGGGTGGATTTAGTGTGAATCTGAACGAGCAGCATTTAAAATCTATGTATGTCAAATAGACACATTATTCAAATTATTCTTCAATGTATTTCAAAGAAAAAGGAAACAGGAATTTACAAGTGAGAACCAGATGCATTTCTGATAATAGGTGCAACTTCAAGGGTCATTCATGATTATGCTCTGAAACATAGTAATATTAAAATATTAATTTCTATTATGTGAGGTTGGACATAAACATAACCACATATTGATACAAATATATGTCTTAAAATACTTCTGTAAAATAATAGTGTTAATAATAGTTTCCTTTTAGTTTTTAAAGATTATTTTTTCTGAATTCTTACATGTTATTTTAAGTTAAATGTAGGCATGACTTAATTGAGTGTGTAAAAGGATTTTCTTAAACTATTTTCTTTTTTATAGACGATATTGTTGGAAGAAAGAAAGGGTTAGAAAAAATGGTATGATGTTCTAAGCCCAAATATTTGTCATGTAATTGGAGATCTTAATTCCTGGACTCGTAAATGTGAAGACTAAGAATACATGTATTTTTTAACTAGGAGGTTAATCCAGAAGGTTTGGTTCAAAACCTGTGCTGTCTGAAATGGCACAGCTGAATTGACAAGATGTACAGTTTGATTTGATGTGGGGGCCCACAGAACTCATAATACACTGCAGTGGCCATTTTGTGCTCAGAAGTATCTTCATTTCCTTCTACCTCATCATCTGCCCTGCCACCATTTTAGTCATTTGAAAGCAGTAGATCTGGCATTTTTCTGCAATTCTATTTGAAAGCATCATTTTCCTTTAATGTATGTATTCTGATCCATAGACTTTCTTCTCTATTCTTTGTGTTCAAACATTTCATATAATCTTTAGGCTGTGAGAGTATTGTGTTTTGTTTGTATAGATGAGATAAAATGTAGCTAAAATTCAAAAGCACCAAGTTTCTAGTCATCATTACAAAATCCTTAACATGGAGACATGTTTTATATTTCAGAATTCCTCCCCCCTCTTTATTAAAAAACTACTCTGGGAAGAGGATTTTTCTTCGCCCTTAACAGAAAAAAAAAGCCATGCTTGACTGATAATGCATTGCTTTGGATGGTGAAACATTATGAAAGTTTAATTTTTAATTAAATCTGAAATACCAATTATAACTGAAAGAGATTTTAACCTGTTTCTTTTCAGACTGCCTGAAGTTACATTTAGAGACTGAAATCACTGCACCTTAAAAAACAAAAGATTGAGCTACACTGTGTTCCTGTAAGTGGAAGCTTCTTATACCTCCCCGTGTTTCTGTGATCAACACCAAAAAACACCAAAAACATCACTAACATAGTAACCAAATAGGAGCAAAAATTGGAATGCCCTAGAAGAAATACACCTTTAAATAATTCCTTTCTTAAAAAAAAAAAGTTTTCAGGCTCAATATTCAGTATATCTTTTTTTTATCTAAATGAAATTGTGAATTCTTTCTTTTAGCTGGTTTGAGTTTGGTTACAGAAGGTGTCATCCCTTGTGCACTGGCACAGTGAAATGCACCCTGTCTGGGTTCTTGGATTTTCTGTACCAGATTTAGGAAAGGTAGAAGGTTATTTCTCATGAAGTCAAAGTAGATTCCATTTTCCTTTGTGATGTCATTAGCAATTTTTAGCCTTTGTCTCAATGGAAATGGAAAGTTCATGATGACATCACACGATTCTGCTGCCTTGAGGACTTTGGGCAAAACTAAGTAAAATGCATAATTCCCTTGTGTGCGTGTGTTTCCCATTCTGCTATGCAGTAGTCAAAATAGTACATCTTATGTCTTCCCATGAGCTACAAGGCTGTCTCTCAGAGCCCCATTGTTCCATAAATGCATGTCAGAGTCTACCACAGTCTGGTCTACCCTTATTTAGCTGCTGTTTTGTCAGTGTACTTGGAAGAACAATTAACATTTGGGATTTCAATGTCTGAATAACAGGCAGTGAATAGAACTGGAGCATATAAAAGATTCAGACGCCCAGGGTAAGAAAACAGAAGCTTACAGTCAGTAGAAGAAAAAAAAAAAAAGAAAATCATTTTAATGCTGCACTCAAAAAGGTTGTAAAATACTACAAGAAAAGTCTACCTTCTTTTAAAATTTTAAATCAAGATGTATGTTTTGATAATGAAATCCAGAAGCTCATGACATCTTCCTGAGCTTTGAAGTGTAGTGTGTTTGTTGTGAGGTGTTTTGCTAGAGTTATTAACCTTCTGTTGTTGGAAGGCCACATGTATGGCATACTACATTGTGATTTATAGAGTGTCACAGTCCCTGTCCAACAGAGAACACTAAAGGTGATGTCAGAATATTTCTTTTTACTTCAGTTCAATGAACTCTTATTACTCTGTTTGTTGACTATAGACAATGGTAGAGTTGTTTAAAAGTTTCTGCCTTTTGAATTCCTGTGTTCATTTCTTTTGTGCTAAGGATTAGACTCAGGACCTCAAGCACATAGACAAGTGCTCTACCACTGAGCTGTACCCTCAGCCCACCTGCCCCTTGAGAGGGAGGTGTTGCATGGATAGAGCATGGGCACCACACTGGCAGGGTACCTGAGTGAGAAAGCTCTTTGTCAGCATTGGTACATTGTCAATCCACACTGTTCCTAGCTGGCCACAGACAGTAAGATCCTTCAGAACAAGGACAATTTCTCATTTTTATGTAATTCCCATGTCTTGCCATAAAAGTAATCACAAATTAGCTTTTTTAATACAGTTACAAAATTTGGAAAAAGTCAGCTTTTAGGACTTTTTGTTATAGAATATTTATTGTGAAGGAAGGCCAAATAAAGTTTTAGCAGTTAAGACCAATTATAAAGGAATTTGCCAAAAACATATTCTTGTTTTGTTTCCTTTTAAAGTTTATTACTCCATGTTAATATTATGTGACAATGGGGTTTATTTTGAGAAGTTGACAAATGCATATAACACATCTTAGTCAATTTCAGCTCCATAAAACTTCTTCTTTTCCTGCCCCTCCCATATCTTTCCTTTTGTTTCCAGAAGTCTACTTCCTGCTTCTGTTCTCTATCCTTTACCTCAATTCTATATTTATTACCTTATGTAGCTTTTTTAGATTTTTTGTATAAAAGAAGCATTTTAGTTAACATAAAGGCTCCTAGTGCTATTTTCCTGCAAATGACGTGATTTCATTCCTCTCTATGCCTAACATTCCACTGCGTGTATATGATACATCATATTATTTATTAATTTGTTGATGAGCATCCAGGGTGGTTCCACAGCTAACTTGTTAGGAACTGGAATGCTATAAATATGAGCATCACAGTAGTATACAGTCATAAGTATTTTCAGGAATGTACCAAAAAGTAGTAGTATAGCTAGGAACAGCAAATATTTCTGTGCTTGGCCTTTCACAAATTTCCACACTGATTTTGATAGTGGGGAGAACTGGTTTGCCTCCCCTCCCACGGAGTAGGACAGTTCATTTCCTTTATATTCTTACCAGCATTTTTTTTTTCTTTTTGGGTGACATCTAGTCAGATTGGGCTGAGATGGAATCTCAGAATTGGCCTTTCTCTGATGGCTAGGGAATCTGAATGTTTTTCCATATACTTTTGGCTGTATGATCTTCATTTGAGAACCATCTATTTAGTTCATTTACTTAATTTTCATTAGGTTGTTTCTTGTATAGGAGTTATGTTTAGGTTCTTTATAGATATTAATTCTCTATTAGAATAGTAGCTAGAAAATATTTTTTCCCAATTCAGTGGCTACCTCTTGACTGTGTAATTGGTTATGTTGCTGTGCAGGAACTTTTCAGTTGTATATAGTCCCATTTGTTGATTCTTTATATTGATAACTTTATTTTTAGAATCCTGTTCAGGATTGTACCTGAACCTGTACCTATGAGTTCAACTGTTTTCTTATAACAAAATGGGAAAGACAATGTTCTTGGATTGGCAGAATTAATATTGTTAAAATGACCATATTAGAAAAAACTATGATCTACAGATTCAATATAATCCTTATTAAAATACTATTAACATTCTGCCCAGAACTAGAAAAAGTAATACTGACTTTCATGTGAAATCAGAAAAGATCCAAAACAACCAAAGCAATATTGAACAAAAAGTCATGCTGGAAGTACCACTGTACCAGCTTCAAAAATATACTGCCCATCCATGGTAAGAAAAGCACCATGGGGCCGGAAGGTTAGCTCAGTGGTTCCGGCGTCTGCCTTGCAAGCGCAAGGACCTGAGTTCGATCCCCGGTAACCACATATAATGCTGGGCGTGGTGGCTCACGCCTGTCATCCCAGCACTCGGGAGGCAGAGACGGGAGGATTGCTGAGTTCGCGGCGGCTTGCCTGGGCACCATAGTGAGCTCAGGGCCAGCCTGAACTACAAAGC
>PVIC010053590.1:0-11792 GCA_004025085.1 Thryonomys swinderianus
TACCCCATTCCACCTCAGTTTCTGTGTACTTTTGAGGGAAGGGGAAAAAAAATTTCCTGCCAGAGAGTTCTCTTTACAAAGGCAGAAAAGAATGCAATAGTTTTATTAGTAGTAAGCATTAGACCAGATTATAATACATACTACAAAAAAATTGACAGAGTAAAGACAGAAACCTCACATTTTAAATAAAAGTAGGCAAGTATATATGCCTGATGGAAAATCTCACAATGTAAGGTATTATTTTATACAACTAGTATAAAATAATAATTATAATAAAAATTATTTTTAAAATATATGTAGCCATTTCCTGTTTGTAAGATAAATGATACTTGTTGACAGGTAATAAGAGTCTGACAGAACATTTTCATACTTCATCATAAATTCACTTAAGATGTATAGACATCTGTGTTAACTAACTGCATTACAAAAACCAAAATCACTTACATCTCTATATAAGCAGGTGGTTACAGTGCAAAAACAGGCATCTAGGTTAAACTCTTAGAGACTGAGTGATAAGGATTCTAAATCCCACATGTGTAAGATCCCAAGACAAAGCTCCCAGCCTCTGCAGCCTCCCAGCCTTTCTCAGTTGTAAAACTGATAAGAGGCCTGTACTTTATTGAAAATTTGCACAGAAAAGGAGCAGAGAAAGAGCATAGAATTACAGACCTTCTAAAGGAATGATCTAAAGGAAGTGAGGGGTTATTTTTCTTTCAGCACCAAAAAAAGTATCTCTTTTCAATTGATTTTGTCCTCATACTACATAATAGCGGCTCTCAGAAGCTGGCAGTTTTGCCCTTAGGGGTCTTTTACAGTATTTTTTTTTTTATTATCAGAACTGGGAGAAAGAAGGCAACAGCCATCTTGTGTGTAAAGACTTGCAATGCTGCTAAAGCATCTTGTAAGACATGGGGCCAAATCAAAGAAATGCCTAAACCAGTATACCAACAGTGATAAGGTGGTAAAAACCTCTCAGTAGGAGGGTAAATGCATAGTATCTAAACTGGAACACATTATTATTATTTTTTTTTGAGACAGGGTCTTGTTTGTAGTTCAGGCTAGCTCTAAATGCACTAGCTCAGGGAAGCCTTGAGCTCATGACAATTCTCCTGTCTCTGTTTCTCAAGTGCTGGGATTACAGGCATGAACCACCATGTTCAACTTATCTGGAACACATTTTAGAGTGAGAATCACTCCCATTCATAATTATGCCAGGGGCGCAGATAATCCATGATGCATAGTCAGTTGCTTTGGGTGAAATGGTTGACTCCTAATCATTCTTACAACACATAGGCTGTGGACAGATCCTCTTGGGATGTGGTACTAAAAACTCAATGCTTGACTCTGTGGGGGACTGGAGTGGACAGATGCATGTAGTGTTTGTGCTTTTGCAGTTAAATACTACCCTTAATCCTGCTCAAAATAATCTTCCTTACTTCAAACATACTTACTCTCATCATTCTTCCTCTTTTCTGAGGTAGTTCTGGAAGTCTTCTTTGTTCAGTGTCTTTTATTGTGCTATCATTGTGCTTTCATTGTGTTATACTCTAAATAAGTCATTCATCTCTCATGGCCATTTTGACATTAAAGGAGAACTAGAAATCATATGACACATAGTGCCATTGGGTAAATGAGGCCAAGGATGATATATTACGGTGTCTATATGAGTATACATTTCAATCAGGTGGCACATAACACCACCATTCACCATAGTTTTGATCATTTCTTGTGAAAAAAAGAACTTTCAGAGCTGCTTCCGAAGTTGACAAGGAGAATGGAATACGTGTGCTTGCTAAAATGGGTTGTATTTTGAGAAGGATTAATGGGAATTTCTCTCCTACTATAAATAATAATTTATAAATTTAAACATACAGCATTGTTTCTAAAATCAGTTTTGTTTTGTACATTCCTCTCAAGTTCAGAAGATCAAAGAGGAAAGCTACGTGACTTGTGTCTGAGGATCTCAGGACCAATTATACACTCTATTGTGCGGCCATCTCTCTAAATACAGGATGGAGCCCTTGTCTCAGGCCCAGAGACAGTGGTTAGAATCTCAGCCAGTCATCATGGGGCCAACCCCTTTTAAAAGAAAGCTTACTTCTCACTCTTCTGTGTAAATCTCATGGTAGAATAGATTTGCTCTGCACATTTCCACTACCTACCTCCTTTTGTGGGAAGAATACTGTGATGGCCAATTTTAGCAGATCACCTGAATTAAGGAATATCTAGAAACCTGGAAAAGCATTATTTGCAGTGTGACTGAGGGGTTTGTCAAGGAGGTTGATATGCGAGTCTGTGTTCACTGGGTTGGGGAGACCCACCCCAATGTAGGTTGCACTGCCCAATTGGCTAGAAAGAGAACAAATGTGTGTGCTGAGTTGATACCTCCTGCATTGAACATAAAAACCCTAAGCTTGCTGGCTTTGGGACAGTAGGATTTGTACCAGTGGCCCTTGCTCTGGGTGGGCAGACTGTTTTCTAAAGTTCTGAGGGTTCTGGACTTGTCTGACCTATTTATCAGCATCTCTAGCCTCACACATTGACTGATCATTGTGTGATCCAAGTCCTTAAGAAGTTTCTTCCCACGTTTATATAAGCACAGTCTCTAGAGAAACCTGACTTAGTACAGTTTCTTTCCTATTAATCCTGGGCTTGGCCAGGTACAGTGCTGTGACTTCACAGTGGTCAGAGGATATAGCACTGCTCCTTGACTTCAGATTGGACTAAGTGACTTGGTGTGACCTGTGAAATATTTGTAGCTATGACATGAAGAGAGCTTTGGACAAGACCAATGTGCTTGGATTAATCTTCATGGACTTCATGGATTTTTCCCCTGAGAAGAATGTACTTTTTGGATCCAAGCAGGGAGAGAGACACAGGATCCTGGTCTGCACCACAGCTTAGAGTCGAGGCAGGGAGCCCTCATTTAGCCCTGTATCAGCCGAACTCCAGGTGATGTGACACATTTGTCACAGATAAATGCCTATTGTAACCAGTAAAGTTCAGGGTGACATTACACAACATATTCTTGCAAGAGCTGATATCTTATTAGCCAACATTCAGCCTAATGATCATCTCTACCTACTGGGGTGGCTGTTAAGTGAACACTTTTTTCTGCCATATACTCTTTCTTTTTTTAAATTGAATTCTTTCTTGGTACATTTTATAGACAGCTCACAATCACACACAACACTGAGGAATTCGTACCAGTATATAACACAAGTTAATTCTCATTTTTACCCACATCCCTACCCACCCACAATCCCACACCCCTTATATACATGCTCTTTCATTTTCTTTCCCAATCATATTTATTCTTTCCCCTCACTACCTTCCCACACCAAATTCCCTCTGGTTATTTCCTTTTTTACAAAAACTACATTACATTCTTAATTACTAAGTGAGGATACAATAGACATTGCTAACAACCAGCAGTGTAGATTACAATTACTGCCTCCTAAATATACATTTGTTTCCCTTGTTAATTAGGTTTGTAACAATATTTGCAGAATCTTTTAGAGAACCAAATGCGCTTGTTATATTCTTGATATTTTGAAGTCTTGTGGAGGTTTCTTAGTGTCAAATTTTGAGTATAAAGATATGGCTGCCCTTGGTGTAGCTATCTTATAGTGGAATGTATCAAATATAATCATTATCCTTCAAAATGTTCAAGTAACAATATAATTAACAACATTAAAATGTAAAGTCATGTCAACAGAAACTCATAAAAATCTGTTTATATTTATCAGTAAAATCATGGTTACATTTGAAACTGCTCCGAAATGTTAGTTTCTGAAGTATTTATTTAAACAAACTGAATAAAACCAGAGGATTTAACTTTTTTTGAAAAGACCCTATATAACTTGCCAGTTTAAAACCATGAAGACACTCTAAATAGAAATGACATCAAAGTTGATATTTGACTCATGGTACCTTGTTTTATCACAAGTGTGTATGTAACAAATGGAGTGTATGATAAAATCTTGATACATTTTGACAAGGCTCCTGACCAAAGCAAGGCATTGAAGAAACTTGATGTAAAGTAGGTAAAGTACATAGAGCGTGTAGCTTTCTCTCCAAGGCAGTCCCGTGTATCCTGCATGGAACTGTATACTTTTAAAATTTGTCACGAGTGTGGTCTCTTAATGACAACCTGGATGAACTGACTGAGAAGGAAGAGGTGGAATGGAATAGTTGGATTTCAAAAGCAGAGTTGGAGAAAGGGAGTTGAGAAGCTTATGAATCCTTAGTATGTTGATGACAGGTAGAAACATAAATATACTTGACCCGACTGAGCACATAAATTGCTAATTGTACCTACCCCAAGAGACAGTTGTCTTACTCTAAGTAATATGGAATATGACAGTACCAATGTTATTTAAGATACTTTGAAATTTACTATAATGTATTTCTCTAGTTGTCCTTAGTAAGATTTCTTATCCGTTCTTTTTTAAATTAAGTTTATTAGTACAATTTAGATATACAGAGTGATCACATTCATTGCATGGAATTTGTGCTTAATTATTATTTTTTCTCATTCCCCTTCCCTCCCTTCTTAGCCAGTCTTCTCAGTTAGTTGTCCAGATAAATTTTGCACAGTGGCACCACAGTATTCATCATCAATCAGTTCCGGGAGGAGAGCAGACAATCACCAAGGATGACAAGTACCAAACAAACTTTCCCATAAGAAGGAGTGTAAATAAGTTTAATGCATTCTCAAATCAAACACAATGCAGATTTTAAAAGTAATAAATAAAATGATAGGGTTGTGTATTGTTACTTTAACATGGGAAATAACCTAAAAGTTAATACAGAGACTAAAAAAATAAAAATAAGACTGTATTGAAGTGTCCATAGCCTGGGGAATGGTGGGAAGAGGCCAGCAAAGAGAACACATTCCACAAAAGTCCTCCTAGGAAGCAACATTCCCTCCAACAGAACATCGGAGACTTGCCCCTCAGGTGCTCTTTCTCTTTTCTGCCTTTGTCAGCTTGAACCACAGGCTCTGACACAGTTTATGTCACCTTCTCTAAAACCTGTCTAATGAGCAATGCTCTGTCTTCACAGAATTCCTCAAAACTGTCATGCACATTTCTGCTTCTCACATGCAATACATTCAGAATCAGAGCTTTGTCTTCCAGAGACTTGTCCTCACCAAGTTTTGAACTTCTATCCATTTTGCATACATTTCTTTTATCAAGGAACTGAGGACATCTTCTTCCCTTATGTCCTTCTCACTTGAAGAGATCTTTTCAGCCACTCGTGCTTTCTCCTCCTTCTGTAGTTCCTGCAGCTGCTCAGCATTAGCTCTTGATTATGTTCTTCCACTAACTTCTCCTCCTCATCACCTCATTCCACTAACCCCTCCACCTCTCCACCTCCAGACCTGTGTGTTGACCTGAAGATATAATAAATATCCTATACAACTGGACCCTCTGAACCTGCAAGCTTGGGCTCAGTTATGAACCCTTTAGAGTTTCTCACTGTCTTATGGGAGCCTTTGTCGCAGGCCTTATCAATAAACTTAAAACAGTGCAAGATATTGAAGAGGCCCTTCCAGAATTCTGTGAGGGTTGACCAGATGTCCAAGGGAGTTGGAGTACAATCTTAAAGTCCAAGACAGCCAGCCATTTTTAATGGTGGGATCAAATATTTCATTTTTTCTCTCTATAAAAACGTGCCTCTTGTAGAAGAAAGCCAACAAGCTTCATTGTGTACTCTCCACCTCACATGGCACTTTTCCAACATGCTTCTTGAAAACTTGCAAGTTTTCATTCTGTTGGGCTAGGACAGGTCTGAGTTTTAAGGCCCTACCCACATGTTCAGACAACGATACAATGAGCCCATCCAGAAACCTTCATAATGTCTTCTCCTCCTTGTGAATTAGTCTTACTCAGTAGGTATTTTTCCTGAAGAGTGTGCTTTCACTACAGTTTAAAAATTGGCGGGGAAGCCGGGTGTGGTGGCTCATGCCTGTAATCCCAGCACTCGGGAGGCAGAGACAGGAGGATTGCTGAGTTCAAGGTCTGCCTGGGCTAGGGTGAGCTCAGAGCCAGCATGAACTACAAAGCGAGAACCTATCTCAAAAAAAAAATTGGTTGGAAATAAAACCTTCAACTTCTACACAGTCTCTAAATGAAGTGAGTCCAGCAGCACTCCTGGAGCACGCACTGCCTTGTCACGCTCAGGGCACTATGGCTTGCCAGTCCTGTTTTTAAAACTGTCACACCAGCTGTGGACAGCAGCAAAACTTCAATTCTCCTCTCTTTGTCCAAGTTTGTTTTTCAAAAGATTGGCAGGTACTGCCACCTGCTCATTGCTTCTCTTTTACCCAAATAACACCTTTGCAGTCTCTAAAATGTGTGGAAATTCTAATTGGTTACTCCCCTTCTAATTGCTTTTCATTATTAGGGTTGGTGAAGATTGTTCTTCTAGGCATACTATGTTCCTTTGCCAGGTCGGCTGTGAACACCACTCTCATGTTTGCCTGTTATTTCTTTCCTTTTCCTAACAATGGTGCCAAGTGATTTTCCTTTCTGTTCAGTGCTATCAGTGCTCACGTTTTAAGACTCATAATGAAAAACATGCACTAAAATATGCAAAGTAACCAGGGAAAGCTAAGATCTCAAGAGGACGCGCACAGGACAGGAGTGACCATGTGACTAATGCATGCTCTGTTTTTGTGGCAACAGAAACTGACGAGGTTCAGCTCACATATCTGGGACCAGACTAATGATTAGTTCAGGATAACATTCTTTCTTCAAAACACATCAAGTGTGTACTACATCAGCAAGTTTCAAAGCAGTCAACTACCAAACTACCACTAGTTCTTTTCTAAATTTAAGATGCCAATTCAAAGTTTAACAAAAATTGCTTCAAATGTAAAACTTGAGTAAAAGCTGAGTTTCTCCCAAAAAGAACATATTTTCTGCCTTGACACACTCCTTAACAACCTCTCTCACTCCAAATAAGCATGTCCCCAGCTAAAGAGGTAGTGTGATTCTCGATAATTTTGCTTAATTTTCAAGGTTATTTGTCTCTGCTTTGTTCATTCTACCCAGTTATTGCCAAGTTGATTGGGATTCCTTTCTCCCTGCCAGTGTGCTGCACCTCCATTCAGGTGCTCTGGACAGAGCTTGGTGGAACAAATCATAGTATTTGTGTGCAGTTCCATTTGTCCATGCCCCACACTACCACTCTTTGCTGTAATATTATTAAAATTCATTTCTTTTATCTTTGTCAATGTGACTAGTGATTTTGGAATTAACATGATTCTTGTAGACTTAGCCATTTAACATGTTTTAACATGTTAAATTAAACATGCTATTTAACATGTTAAATTAAAACATGTTTTATTTAACATGTTTTAAATATGCAAATGTGTGCCTATGTACCTAAAAATGATGCTGTCATTATTGAGTTTTTTTTTTATGTGAGTGACTTAAGCCAGTCATATTTGGTGGAAAGACCACAGAATTTGGGCCAGCAGGAAGTTGTATCTTTTCACTTGTTAATTAGAAAAATGAGTAGCATTGGACCAATGAATTCAGCTATCTAAACCTCAGAATCTATTAAATATATGAAGGTAATAATATAGGCAAATGAGCACTAATCAGGATGCCTCCATGAAGTACTTAGTATAATATTTGATAAAGCAGTAGCTTAGGACTCAAATAAAAATCATCTATTTTTAATGTCTACAACAATAACAGGATACATCAGAATAATAGAAGATCATGCTAAAAGCTTGACTCAGGCTGAATAATCACATAGATGTGCATTTAAATTTTACCCAGAGCAATTAAAAAGCATGTAAATCCATAGAATATATTCATCCTCCTCTGGCAAACTACTTATTATCTCTGAAAAGAAGATCACCCTTCTGTAAAATAGAAAATCATTCCAACCCAATAGAATGAAAATGGAAAATACATTTTATTGGGTATATAGAAAGAGTTTCGCATAGTTTCTGGCACATGAGAATCCAGCAACCAATACTGGCAACTTCTGTGTCTTCACTGCGGCTGTACCTTATGAAGACGAAGTGAGGCAGCTGATAGAAAGCTCTCAGTTATCAGGGCATCTTGGCAAGGAAGGGATGAAAGCACATCAACCACCACAGTTTATTTCAAAATCCTGTTATCTCTGAGTTCAGATACAGAAAAAATATCTCTGGGCTGTCATCCAAAACTTAGTACTTGGCTGGGCGTGGTGGTCCACAGCTGTAATCCAAGTACTCAGAAGACTGAAGCAGGAGGATCGTCGTGTGTTTGAGGCCAGCCTGGGTTACAGAGTGAGCTCAGGTTTTACCTTTAGCATGTGGAAAGCAGTGAAAGTTTTTAGCCCTTTTGTCAAAGATAAGTTGGCTGAGTGTATTTGGAGTTATTTCAATATCTTCTAATCTGTTTTGTTGATCCTTACATATCGTTTTTGTTGTTTTGGTTTGTTCTCATTTTTAGAAGCACCATGCTGTTTTTATCATGGTAGCTTTATAGTATAATTTTAAATCTGGAACTGTGATGCCTTCTTTCTTGCCTTTGGTGCCAAGAGGTGCTTTTGCTATTTTAGGTTTCTTCTGGTTCCAAATGAATTTTATGATCTTTTCTCTAAATCTATGAGGTATGCTGTTGGTACCACTATGTTACAGAGCAGGATGAACTTGAGGTATTAATAGGTAAATGGATGCACTTTGAGACCACACTCTTAAGTGAAATTAATTGAACACCCATGTTTAAACTTTGCACTGTTTCTTTTTTTGTCAGAAACCAAACATGTAAATAGGGACCAAAATGTGTAACAGATACTGAGAAATAGGAAGAAAATATTCAAGTAGGAAGAGGGACAAGGCAGGGGGAGAGGAAAAGAAGGAAGGGGAAAGAAAAAAAAGAGAATAGAAGTGAAAAAATGAAAACAATCCTTTTATAAATAAAGAGAAGAAAAAAAGAGAATCGAAATATGTCATGTACAGGTACAAGTTCCCAGTCATAAACTTCATTATGTGTATCTAAAATGTACCAATAAAATTATTTTTAAAATGCATTGAAAGAAAAACAAAACAGAAGTGTGTTCAAGTCCAGCCTGAACTGCAAAGCAAGACCCTGTCTTTAAAAAAAGGTTACTTTGGCTTTTGACAAAAGAAAGATATTTAAACCTGTCCAAGTGGGTGTGTCCCACAAGCCCACATGATCGTACCTGTCACTACTGAGAAACAATAAAGCGTTTGCATTCCTTTGTCTTTGCTAATAATCACATAGTCCTGATTTCTGGTAGCCTCTCTGCCACTTACTTTCTGTTCTGAGATCTTCATTTCCTGAGCAGGACTAGAGACACGTTAGTGAATGTTACCCATTAGGGTACCAATTATTCTCCTTAGAAACAGCTAGATTCAGAATCAAAGAGAGCCACAAAAGACTTATTTCTCTCTCTTGCTGTGAAACTAAATGCAGTCTTTATTGTCAGGAAGTTAGAGAAGGACTTACTCCTAGTATGACTGAAAGATTGTATATTGGCTTTTCAGAGAAATCACATGTCCTGGAGGACTCAAAGATGAGCTGGTAGGTGGGAGATGTAGTTTATTTTTTGAGTGCTGCCTTGCAATGTTTAATAATCTGACTTCAAATGATAATGTCGTGATGTATTATTGTCTTACCAGTGTGCTGGGCTGAATCACAAATATAAAAGAAAGGGACAAAAATGAAGATAGAGTAATTATTTTAACAATTACTAGAGTTAATTATTGCAAAGCTTGGTGTCCTGTTATTCAAAGTTTATAATGGGGAAACTGAGACTACATAATACTACATAATACATTTCTCACATCTGAAAGAGAGCTCTGAGCCAGAATTTGCAATTCTGTTTCCATAGTTCAAGGTTACTTTTCTTGTTCTTTGTCCTAAACCTGCTATTTTCTTGTTCTAGAATGAAATCATTGCCTTTACCCACCATTTCCTCTGCATATGTACTTAAATTCTCTAAGGACTGCAGGAGGTGGAAAGCAAGTAAAACTGTCCTATCTCACTCAACTTCTCATGTACATCAGGGCCAGGTTTACTGAGAAGAGTACTTTGGAGCAAATGTACCATTTGAGTCAGGTGGCCACACTGAAGCTCCATTTTGCAAGGGCTACTGACTTCTGGGGATGACAGTCTTCAGTGCATGACTGGTTGGGGGCTCTGCCCATTCCTAACACCTGGAGGACTTTCTTATACCACCAATGTTTTATTGGGATGAGCAATGCAACAGACTCATGTATGAGGTAAGATCCCTTTGTTTCAGTTTATTTGATGCTTACACATAAAAGTTGCCTTTCTTTAGAAGGCAACCTATGATGAAGTTGATTTCCTGTAGGCTAAATAAAAATTACAAGAATGTGTCCAATGTAATTTACCTACATGATGTTTGAGGGTGTCCTTCTTAAATTCTTATTATGAATGAAATATATCTATATTTATTACACAGAGAGGACTGTTCTCCCTCCATTGTGTTGATTTATTCCATCTTTGAAATGGTGTTTTGTGCTCTTACAGGTTGCATTTAGGTAATGAGATTTGTGGTAATTTTTAGTTCTTTTTCTTTTTCATAATACTTCACTTCTTTATTATATTTCTTGTTGCTGAGACAAAATGCCTGATATTCAAGTTAAATGAGGGAAGGTTTATTTAGTTTAGAGTTTGTAGAGGATTTGGTTCATACTTGGCTGGCTCCAAGGCAGGGAACACAGCAGACGGGCATCGCAAAGGAGAAACAGTTCATGGTGGGCAGAGGGCAGCAAAGTTTCAAGCAGCAGCAAGTGAAAATAGTGGCTCTCTTTCTGGCTTTATGTTTTATTCAGGCTACTGACCTCTAGGTCAGTTAGCATTTGGACCCAGTGTGAGCCTTGAGCCTTCTCATTATGCACACCCATAATTATGCTACACCAGTCAATGGACTAATTGAACAATCACACAGGCTTGATTCAAGAATCATATATTCTAGCGACTCACGCCTGTAATCCCAGCACTCAGGAGGCAGACGCAGGAGAACTGATGAGTTTGAGGCTTGCCTGGGCTACATAGTGAGCTCAGAGCCAGCCTGAACTACAAAGTAAGACCCTGTCTCAAAAAAAACAAACCAAACCAAAACAAAACAAAACAAAAAGAATCATATATTCTAGATCCAGCCATTTCTAAAAAGCTCCACAGCTGGGTGTGGTGGCTCACACCTGTAATCCCAGCACTCAGGAGGTAGAGGCAGGAAGATTGCTGAGTTCCAGGCTTGCCTGGGCTACAAAGTGAGCTCAGGGCCAGCCTGAACTACAAAGCAAGACCCTATCTCAAAAAAATATAAATAAAGCCAGGTGTGGTGGCTCACGCCTGTAATCCCAGCACTTGGGAGGCAGAGACAGGAGGGTTGCTGAGTTTGAGGCTTGCCTGGGCTACATAGTGAGCACAGGGCCAACCTGAACTACAAAGTGAGACCCTGTCTCAAAAAAAATAAAAATAAAAATAAATAATAAATAAAAATTAAAATTAAAAAGCCCCACATATGATTATATGAGGCTTTGGGAACGGTGCATCTAGACACAAATTATATGGACTCCCACTTTATATTCAGTTTATTTAATAAAGATAAAATGCTTTCTAGCACTGCCAGTAAACCATACTTCTAAAAAATGGTGGAGTAGGGGTTTGGTTAAGTAGCATGTTTGCCTAGCATGGTCAAGGTGTTGAGTTCAATCTCTAGCATGGAAGGAAGGGAGGAAGGAAGGAAGGAAGGAAGGAAGGAAGGAAGGAAGGAAGGAAGGAAGGAAGGAA
>PVIC010053591.1:0-11799 GCA_004025085.1 Thryonomys swinderianus
AGCAATCCTCCTGTCTCTGCCTCCCGAGTGCTGGGATTACAGGCGTGAGCCACCACGTCCGGCATTGTGGTATGCGGTGTTGATTGTTGGTGGGCGTGAGTCTCCACGCCCAGCATTATATGTGGTTACCGGGGATCGAACTCAGGTCCTTGCGCTTGCGAGGCAGGCGCCGGAACCACTGAGCTAACCCTCCGGCCCCCGTGGTTTTTATTTTATTTTATTTATTTAATTTTTTGAGACAGTGTCTCACTTTGTAGTTCAGGCTGGCCCTGAGCTCACTGTGTAGCCCAGGCAAGCCACTGCGAGCTCAGCAATCCTCCTGTCTCTGCCTCCAGAGTGCTGGGATTACAGGCATGAGCCACCATGCCCGGTGCCACTGTGGTATGTGTTATTGATGGCTGGTGGGTGTGAGTCACCACGCCCAGCATTCTATGTGGTTACCGGGACTGAACTCAGGACCTTGCGCTTGCGAGGCAGGCGCCGGAACCACTGAGCTAATCTCCAGCCCCCGTGGTTTTTATTTTTGTTTTAAATTATCTACTACCTTCCTCCTCTCTAACATGATACTGTAATTTTACTTGTTTTTATTTTATACTGAGAATACTTAATATTATACTTAGGAGACTCAGTCATGCTATTAAATAGAGTATATACTGCAGTTTATCAATTCTAATATTGATTAACATTGGTTTATTTTCTGTTTTATCTCCAAAAAATAATCATTTTATACATGTCTCTAGAGGGTATGGGCACACACATATGCCTGGCACTGAGAATATGCATTGTTAGATATGATTGTATGCAGTCTAAGCAGATAATCTCAAAGTGTTGCCAGTCTAATTGGTTACACTTCTATAGCAGGGTAGGTATATTAGCCTCTATACCCAATACCAACAATTTAGAGGAGGAGGGGTTTTTTCAGGCTCACTGTTTTAGGAGGTTCAGTCCATGATTAGCCAGCTCCAAGGTAGGAGCATCATGGTGGCATTGTATGGTGGAGCAGAGCTGCTCAGTTCTTGGTGGCCAGGGAGAGCAGGGAAACAGTACCAGAAGGTGAGTCCAGGAGTAGACATAGACATTGACCTCCAAGGCCACACCTCCACAACCCAGACACACCCAGATATGTCCTCCATCAATACAGTGATTCTAATCATGACAGTGGGATTATCATGTGCACCAGTTTAGCTCCTCAGATTTGTTAGTTTTTAAATTTTTACCTATTCTCTTGAGTATTTAGTGGTATCTAATTATGATTTTGATACTCATTTGTTTGATTACATGAGATGGAGTTATCTCAGGTGAGATCCTCTTTGCAAAGTACCTGTTCAATTCTCTTGCTCATTTTTCTATCAAAAATTTTGTTATTTGTCTTTTCTTTATTGAGATTCCTGTGGATCAGATTATCAGAACCAATTTGGTATGTATGTCTTGTGGTAGCCCATCTGGGAGGGAAAAAGAGAAGGAACACATCTTGATGCCTGTTTTCTGTTGGTCAGTGTTTGGTGTGTGGGTTTGAATATTTCATGACCTTCACAACATGGAATTGGCATTTTTACTTCAAAGACAGGAGCCCAGTTTCTAACCTTATAACTCCTTAAATTAAGAAGTGATGATGACCTTTTCATAGATTGTTTTTTCATAGTATTCTGTCAGATGGTCATCTCAGTGTAAAATGTTGGTCATTGCTCTGGCATCTATTTTAGAAGGTGCATGAAGTTAGAAGTCAGGTTCACTGAGCTATTTCTTATAAACTGACAAGTGATCTTGATGAGCTCATTAGTACATGTGCATTGTGTGGTATTTGTCAAATCTACTCATGGAGTCAGGCCAGAGATATATAGCTTTTGCCACAGTGGAGCACGTACAACTCCCAGCCCTTCTTCTGTGGTGCTGGGGAAGCAGGGACATTCTTCCACTGAGCAGTCTACCTAGCCCCCTGCCTTTTTTTGAGGTCTCATTAAGTTGCCTGTGTTGTCCTCAAACTTAGATCCTGCAGCCTCCACCTCTCCAAGTGTTTGTGGTTGCAGGTGTACTGTTGTACCCAGCCCCATTTCTCTTGTATTACTAATGAATTTGGTGAACATGTTGGACACACATGGATGTTCCCCATTCAGTGCCAACTCGAGAATCTCAGTGCATTTGTAGTGGGACTTTTTGCCCCATGAAGTCTGTGCCCCTCCATGCTGCAGTGCTGGCCACAGTAGTGCCAATCACAGGCCTTTTCTGGTAGGGGAAATGTTCCATAGATGAACTGTCTAGAATGGTACCACTGGCAACATGCAGCTTTCAAGTACTGTGAGGAAACCTGGCTGGTCTGAGTAGGAACTGCAGTTCTAGTTATCCTGAATTTGTTTACATTTAAATACCAAAAGGGCCTGGTGCCTGCCATACTAGATGTTGCAGCAGTGGGAAATCCAGCATTCACTGGAGGCTGGACACCAGTATGCTTACTTTCTTTAGTTGTCCTCCCTCCATATAGAAGCCGTAGCATTTCTAGGAGGCACCAGGAGTGCGATGTGTTTTTCTTCAATGTGTTTTGAACTGATATCATACCAATTGGCAGTTACTTGGTTTTCCCCAGTGGGTGGGAAAATGCATTACCTTCTGTGACATTGGCTCTGTGGGGTTGAGCAGTTTGTATAGTAGGCAGGACCCACTAATGTCTAGTGTGTAGGAGGGTTCCGCTGAAGAGCAGCTCTTTTGGAAAAGCTGCTCTATTAATGTAGGTTGGGACATGTAACAGCTGTATTCTTCCTGGGAACTGGGACGTGGAATCACTGCACTTTGATCACTTTTACTGTCTTTCCCTTCTCTGCCTGGGGGAGAGAAGACACCCCCACCTCGATCTCCTTCCCATCTCCAGTCACCTCCCTATTTCCTACTCTCTCTCCTTATTTTTCTTGAAGGGTCCTTTTTTTTTTTTTTTTTTTGAGACAGGGTCTCACTTTGTAATTCAGGCTGGCCTTGAGCTCACTATGTAGCCTAGGCAAGCCTGGAACTCAGCAATCCTCCTGCCTCTGCCTCCCGAGTGCTGGGATTACAGGTGTGAGCCACCACACCCGGCACTGTGGTATGTGGTATTGATTGCTGATGGGCGTGAGTCTCCATGCCCAGCATTGTATGTGGTTTCCAGGGATCGAACTCAGGACCTTGTGCTTGCGAGGCAGGCGCTGGAACCACTGAGCTAACCCTCTGGCCCAAAGGGTCCTTTCTTTAATATTTTAGTATATGTGCTGCCGAAGCGAGCACGGGTCCTTTCTTTAAGATTTTTAATGCAAGACTTGGGTTCTTTGAGCCTCTGTCCCCACATGTCCCAGTGCAGCTCCCTCTGAAAATGTCTGACACCAGCTCTCAGGCTGCCTTTTGGCCTCTGCCGTGTTCCTCTCATGGTGACCGGATCCCAGCTCTTGGGCAGGTTATTTCACACCCTTGGTGTTGTACATCATTAAAATCCAGCCTCTGCCTCTACTAACTGCCCTTCTTATCTTGTTCTCAGAATCTCACCCTTTTCTAAAGCATTTTCCTGCTCCTGTTTTCCTTGATTTCTCTAACTGTTTCCTTCTCTGTGTTGCCTGAGCATGACCACACCTTCCTGAGTCAGCATTTTGTGCTGTGGTGCGATGTTGTATGGTAACTGAAAGTGTGTCATTAATCTTCGTTCTCTTTTCACAGAGTACTTGTCACATAGTGAGTGCCTGGTAAATGGTTGATAAAGTTCAGTTTGAAACGTTCACTGCATAATGAGTAGTCTGTGGTTAAAAAAAAAAATGGTGGTAGAGTTTTAATTTTGAAATCTGTAGAATAAAAACCTGAAGAACATCTGGTTTATCTCATGTGTGTGTCCCATGCTGGTATTGAGAGCAGGCTGGGTTTTGGCCACATTTCTCTGTCCACTATAGCATCACCTGACTTTCTGCTGAACTGTGCACCCTGGGTAAAATCCACATCCCTCTTCCTTCTTCATCACACCCAGGAAAACCCTCTTGTGGCTTTTGGGTTTCCATGTTGTGTTTCTGTGGTATACTAGAAAGCACTGTCTGGCCTGGGTATCTTCTCTGGAGAGGGCTGTTCTATGGCGCCCAGGTACGCTCACTGTTCCTTGAGTCCCAGCAGTGGGCCAGGCAGCATGGGGCCTCTCTGTGTTCCTCTTAGGATTGGAAAAGAAGCCTTCCAGAGGGATTCTTTCCTAGAGTTTTTATGTTCTTAAAAGCTTTCCTGTCTTCCTTTGCCCTCCTCCAGCAAATTGTAATAGATCTAGAGCTTGGTAAGTGCTAATCCAAACCCTCATGAACACATTAGAGCTTCAGCTCATGAAGCACATTTCAGGACATTATAGCTACTATTATTAGATTAAAATATGGTGTTCAGCTATAAGATGCCATGTTTTACACATTAACAGTAGATATAATAACCACACTAAATTATAACTCACAAATGTGAGCTGACTTTATGTGTAGTCTGCATGATACTGAAGACTTTCATTACTTCGGTTGTGAAAATAATGATTCTTATTTATATATCCAAGTAATATAAAGATGTAATTGTTATGCTGTACCATTTACATTGGTAGAAGTGGCTACTACACATTTGAAGGTACTGCTTTTATCTCTCTGAACAAGATGTTTGCTTATAAATAGAACAAAATGCAGACTTTGTGAATAACTACAAAATTACAGATTTCCAGTTGCTTATTAATGTTTGTAATTATGCTTTTTAGATTGAACAGAATTCCACCACTTAGGGTATATTAACATTTTGTGTAGCTAGTATTAGTTATCTTATCAGCCAATGGTGTTTTCCCCAGATAAATCTAATTAGAGTTAGAAATGGATTATGTAGAGGGTTCCCATTAAAAAATCATCTTCACTGTGGGAAAACTTGTTATGAACATTTTAAGTGGCTACAGATTTATACTATTGGACTAACTAATGTTTAAAACTCAAGCATGGTCCAAGTATAGAGCTATTTTGAATTTTTCAGAGGATTGTTTAGTACTTAAATAAAAGCAAGCAAAATAGCTGCTGTTTCAGCACCATGGCCAGCGCCCTGTTTCCACTCACTTTATAGGCGAGTGGATTGTGGCCATTTCTTCCCTTTTATGTCTAGTGTCACTGTGAATGCTGACATTCAAGTATTTTGTATAGAAATATACTCCCAGTTCCTGTGCAGGTACGTAGCAGAATTGCTGTGTTGTGGGGGATATAATCACATCTGAAGGAACAGCAGAGCTCTGTCTCATAGTGGCAGTACATTTCTACATTCCCACCAGGCATGTGCCCCAGGCCCAGTTCTTCCTTGTCCTTTCCACCCTACACCCCCCCCCCCCCCCCCCCCCCCCCCCTCCCGCTGTCACTGACTGGCTTTTTGTTTGTCTCTATCCCGGGTCTATCGCTGGAGTTTTCACTGAGGCTGTCCTTTCACATGGGCTGTCTCAGTTTTGCCGTTCACATGCCTAGTAGCTAATCATTGTGACCGTTTGGTGTACCGATGGTCATTCCTGTATCTCTTATGCTGAAAGAGCTAGTCAGACATTTTGTTCCTCTTTTAAACTGGATTTTTTGCCTTGTAATTAAGCTGAGAGAATTTTTTTTTGATTGTTGATCTGTATTTTTTTAATAATCTGAATATCAGTATCAGATTTGTGATTCAAAAATATTTTTCTCTCAATGTCTGACATGAAGTTTTATTTTCTTAATGGTGGCTTTTGAAGTGTAAAAATGTTTAGTGTTGCTAAAGTCCTATTAACATTTTTCTTTATTGCTTATGTTTTTGATGCCTTATCTAAGAAATCTGTGCCTTGTGAAGATTTACTCCTCTTCCTTTTGCCTGGAAATAATGAGATAATTTGTTATAAAATAAGGCAGACTGGAGTAGGTTGAAAAAAGATGAATTTAAACATTATATTATATCACATACAACAATTAATGTGAGAGGACAATATTTCTTTTGTTTCTCTTTATGTCTCATGTTAACTTGAGTTTTTTTACTCAGTTTAAAATCTGGAATGCTTTATTTAAAATATTAACATTTCTTAACTTTTGAAGACCTAGATATATGTGATGACTTTATACCTATGCTTTCTGCTTTTTAAAAACATAAATCAACATGGTGTTAATGTATATTAAAAGCAGAGTTCTCTTTTTCTCTATGATGAATCCCACTGCTGAGAATTAAACATTTGTTTTTCCCTGTGTATTCCTGCCCATTTTTCAGGAGTACAGACAGCTTTTCTGTACAGCTGTCCTCTGGTTCCTGTGGAAGATTACTTTGAAGTGAATCTGTATTCAATTTCATTTTGAAACCTTTTATATTCTGTTTTGCCGCCCTTGTCATTCAGTATATGCTACCCATTTGTGTAATGGCAACATGGTGCTCAGTGGGTGCGGGCACCATGGTTTGTCTCTTCCTTTGCTTTTGAACATTTAGATCATGTCTAGTTTTATCTACCTGAGACTGAACAACTCTGAGCATTTCAGTGCACACTTTCACAGCAGCACTGTTGATGTCCTGGTACCAGTGGTCAGAGAGGGCTTCTGGGCAGGGGCATCTCTTGATTCCACCAGTGTTTCTTCCCTCCCACCGGGGAAGCGTGCACTTTGTCTTGTTGCTATTGTAAATGCTGTTTCCTCATTTCTGACACTGTTTGAGGAGGGTTCTCTGTGGGAGGCTCGGGTGCACGGCCCGCTGTCACTTCTGAGGGTGACATGGTGCCACAGGGCTCAGATAGTCTATTTATGCACCTCTGCCTACACGTCTCCTGCCTCTGGGCAGTGTGTCCGCCACAGGGGATCATGAGCATGCAGATGCAGTCAGGTTCCTCAGAAAAGTCATGGTTTGTCACTTTCAGCCCAGCAGTCCAGTTGCAGGGCTGCCGCCATCTTCTCTCCTCTCTTTTCTCCATAAGGCCCAGGCATCTCTAATGTATTTGTTTTGTGACATTTTCAAATAATGTTTAGCCATATGGAGATGTGTTTTGCATTTTACCTGGATTTGCTGTTTAAGCCACTTACAGAAGATGCCTCTGCGCGCCTGTTGTGGCCAGTGCTGGATATGGGGCTGTGCTCTCTTCCTCTGTGGGGCCCATGTGCACCTCCCTGAAGGCGTCCTGAGCACCTAGGTCAGCAGTGCTGCACCTGTCCTGTCCTTGCACCCTCCCCTGCTCTGCGCGAGGCCTTCTGCCTCAGCACTCCGCCATAGAGCCTGTGTTGTTTAGCGCGGCCACTTCCGACTCCTCCAGCCTCTCGGTGTCCCTGTGCTCTCAGTCCCCTTCCTGTGCTGGCTCCACCTCCTCCGAGCACCACTGTCCGTTCTGCATTCGCCCCGCTGTCACAAAACGGCAGCTCCGCTCTTCCGGGCATTCATGTCACACACTTTCCTGGGTCCTTGGCGCTTCTCTTTCCTCAGCACCGCACGGCTGACCCAGCCGACCTATTGTCTCCGTGTTGAATTGGACTGCATTCCTGTTGCCGCTGCTCCTGCATGGGCCCCGTAATCCCACCTCTCTGGTGTCCTCCAGGAGGCGCTGTCGGTCTCCTGCTTTCCTCTTGCTGTCCTCTCTGTCTCAGTGTTTCACCTGGAGCAAAGACTCAGGGCAGTTCCCATGGAGCCTCCTGCGCTGTCGTCTCCAGGACCTGGTTGGCTGTGGGCCCCTCCTGCAGCCTGAAGCCTGCACATTCACTCTCAGACACCCTGCCGCTGGATCCCTTCCACCAGAGTGCTTTTTTCCCTCACATGCGGGCCACCGTTCTGTCATTCCCTCTGGGAATCTGCTGTACCGTCGCCTCTGTGAGCCCTTCCTGCCCCGTGTGCCTGGAGCCCCCTGAGTTGCTGCTTGTTGCTGTCCTGGTGTCCCTCAGCTCTCTCTGCTGGCACGGTGTTTCTTTTGTGCCCGTCTTGTTCTTTAGTGTGAACTCTCTGCGGCACTTGCCATGTTAGTTTTGTTTCGTGCTGTGGTTCCACTGTTTTAGAATGCTGCCTGTCACAAGCTGTTGTCACAGATGCTTCCTCTGAAAGGTGAACACATAATGGAGGTGAGGTGTGGCTGGGATGTCAGGGAGAGTGTGGGCTTCACTTCAATGAGTTCTTGGTTTTTTATTTTTGTTTTTGTGGCACCAGGGATCGAACTCAGGTCCTTGTGCTTCCTAAGTAGGTACAGTACCAATTAAGCTAAATCTCTAGCCCAAGTTCTCAGTTCTTGGGCACATTGAAGCACTTGCCTTGTTTGCCCCTCTTTCTGAATACACTGTAAGTTCCTTGGGAGCAGGAAGCACATCTTAGTCTCTGTGGTACACAGTTTAAACCTAGGCATGCCAAAAGTGTGTGTGCAATAACACAATTCATGGGTACACATAGAATCCAAGGACTTGCATCAAAAATTATAAAAACACTGGCATGGAAAATGAAGATTAAAAACATGCTGTGTGCACATCTGTTTTTCCTTGAGTGCAGTTTTCTTAATATTGATCTGAGAATGCTGGGCGGCCCGAGGAGAGTGTAATCCTGAGTTCCCTGAAGTCCTTGCCTCATTGGCTGTGTGTGCCTGTGCATGGCCCATATTTGTGGAAGTGCACTGGCATATGCATCCAGTCTCCTGGGGAAGGGACTTGCTTTCATCACAAGTGTCTGAGGGCTCGTGCTTCCCACAGGATGGCAGATGACTAGCAGCGCAGTCTGTCATTAGCAGTGAGCTGAGGCAGCGTCAGTCAGATGGAAGAGTGGCTGGTTCTGTGGAGCTTGATTCTGTTGCTGCTCCTGACGGGCGCTTCTCGCCACAGCTTGAGGATCGCAGTCCTGGTATTTTGAGCGTGGGGTGAAATTCGCACTGTTTTCGGTGTAGAGAAGCTAGGGGAGAGGTTGGCGTGCTGAGCAGAGCCCAACTCGAGCACGGTGGCCCTCCCTTATCTCTGTGTCCCTCCCGCCACGTGGCCATCCCCTCACACATGCCTCAGGACCATCTCCACTGCAGCCCTCGGTGGTGAGGCTGTGAGCCATGACTCACATACCGAGTGTCCTTGTTCTCGAGAAGCCATTGGGTAATGGTGTTTTTGGTTGTAGGATTTGAAAAATATTATTAGTGCTCAATAATTTAACCTTTGAGTTATATAGCACACTTGACATTAATGAGATTTAGTGTTAAATTTTATGCAGGGAATTGTCGATTTGGTTTTGGGGTTTAATCTATTTCTGCTATTACACACTCCAAATTAATTAGCCCTGTGCCATAATGAATATAAAAAGAATGTCAGTGTAATCATTTCAGGAGCAAGTTTTGCCTAACTTATTTTTCCTTTCCTCATTATATGATGTTGAAAGGAAACTGTTTTCCTCATGAGGACACTGGTCACACTGCCGTCTTGGTTGATTGCCCTTGCATTAAATGCTTATCCTGTGGTCTCCCCTGCAGTTCTCCTTGGGGTAGTCTTTTCTGGAAACCTTTATCCCACACATTTTGAATATGTGGATCCCATGTAACCTCTGAAATGGAAGTTATTTCTGTTTCACTTCTGTCACAAGTGTCCTGAAGTTCCTGTCTTGGGTCAGCCCATCCATACAGAGAGAAGTAAAATGTGTGTGTTATGAAATAGATAACGCTTCTATGGGTCACATATTTAAATACCTTTTAATTGGTTTGATCTATCTCTGAATGAAACTGTATTTTGTACCATGTTTAGGTTTTTAATTCTGTACTTGTATTAGTTGATTTCATTGAAATTGTTCAGTTACGAAGGTTATAACAATGAATAGGAATTGAAATATGGCCTGAAAGCCTATTTGAATAACATTTACCTACTACAGACACAACATGCTAGGCTTTTGGAAATGTGGCTTCAAAGATTTAAATTGCATGGGAGGATCAGACTTCTTAGGCCTACCTCTAGCTCCCAACTGCAAAGGGTTTCACATGCTCTGAGCATATAATAAATAGATAGTACCCCAGCTCCCAAATAGTTTACTGTGTAGTCAGAAGGGCAAACCAAAAAAAAAAAAATCAAAATATGTATCATGGAAAGAACAATTAAATTACATATATAATGTTACAGGTGACTAGACACATGGTAATATGTGGTCATAAGATCCTACCTGTAGCAAAAACATTTCTCATCAGGAAACACCTACGAGCAGGCAAAGATTTCTCAAGTACAATACAAAAGGAACAGCCACAAAGTTAATAAGTTGAATTAACTAATTTAAAATTAAGAACTTGTTAATCACAAGATACCATTAGCATGAGGGTGATCACACAATAATAGAAAATATTTACACTTGATACATGTAATAAAGGTATGTATCTAGAATACATCAAAAGTTTTTGCACATGAGTAGTAAGACTATCAAGCAATAAAAAATAGGTTACAGACTGTAACAAACAGTTTCATGGATGAATCTAGAGTGGCCCCAAAATATGTGAAAAGGTTCAACTTCCTTAATCACTGCGGAAGTACAAATCAAAACCATAGTAAGCACTGCATACTTACCAGAATCGCTCAAGTGGAAGTTGTATGTCAGTGTGGACATGGGGCATTAGGACTCTGAACATTGCTGGTGAGACAAACATTGCTGGAGATTGATGAAGCCCCTTCGGGAAAATCTCTAACTCAGTTCAGTATATCTGGCCAGGTGCATGCCCCATGCCTAAGCAGTTCCACTACTAGGTATTTACCCAGAAATTCGTAGTCTGTTAATCAGAAGATAATTGCCAGTATGTTCAGGGCAGCATTATTGGTGTCTACACTAAACTGGAGACTACCCAAGTGTTCATGCATTGAAGAAAGGATAAGTAAGTTCTGGTATATTCACAGGTCTTATGTGAAGTAGCAGTGTGTTGAAAAGTCTTCAACTCTACCTGCAAAAATAGGAATGAATTTGTGTTGAGTAAAAAAAATAAGATGTAGAAGAGTACCTCATTATGTTCCTGGTAAGTGTGGGGGCTGGTGATTTTGCTCAAATGGTACCGTGCCAACCTTGGACGCTCAAGGGCCCGAGTTCAATCCCTGCTACTGAAAAAAAAAAAAAGATATAGACAGCTGATCATGGGATGAATTCCTGTAAGTGTGAAGACAGGGAAAATAATCCACAGTACTGCCTGTTAGGACATATTTGTCCCAGCAGTGGTGTGGCTGGAGTAAGCCTGAGAGAGGCTTCTGGGAGTCTAGTGGTGGGCATCCTTGGCCAGAAGCCTGTTTGCGTGTGATAGATTAATCGTACACACCCTCTGCATGCCCTCTTTGGAAATGTATTCTACTTTAGAAAGTGCTTTTCAGAAGATCTGGACTAGGGCTTGGGTACAGTGTGATGGCTGAGTGCTTGTGTGGCACGATGAGGCCAAGGATTTAGTGTGGCTTCCTCAGCACTCCTCAACAAAGGGGGCCCAAAGCTGGGCACGGTGTTGCCCACGCATGTTGCCAGCTGCCAGAGAGGCAGAGATGTGAGCATCCCTTAGTCTGGGAGTTCAAGGCCAGCTGGATGATACAGTAAGACCATGTCTCAGAATGAAAGAAGAAAACAGATCCTTATGTCTGGTTGAAACAGGAAGAGAGATTATATCCTAGCAGTTGTCTTCTGTACTCATGGGACTGTGAATAAATACTATCCTCTTTTTCCTCTTACTGTTTTGACTATTTAAGGCCTTCTGTGAGTTTTATAACGTAAAATAAATGAGTTTAAACAAATGCACATATTGAGCATTGTGTGTGTGTGTGTGTGTGTGTGTATGTTATATTACCAGGACATCGAAGCCCTGCAAAGAATGAGTGGGTTGTATGTTTTAGTAGCCAGATCTGATCCAGAAGAGGAGAGGGG
>PVIC010053592.1:0-11793 GCA_004025085.1 Thryonomys swinderianus
ATATGGGGAACTCTTATATAAATGGAAAGGAGTGATATAGTGTTTTCAACAACCAAGTCTTTCTCCCCTTCAGAAACTGCACAGAAAACATGGCAACAGAAAACTTTTCCACAGTCACTGAGTTCATCCTGGCTGGGATCTCACAGCAGCCAGCACTGCAGCTGCCCCTCTTCCTCCTCTTCCTGGGAATCTACGTGCTCACAGTGGTGGGGAATCTGGGCATGATCACCCTGATTGGGCTCAGTTCTCACCTGCATACGCCCATGTACTATTTCCTCAGCAATTTGTCCTTCATTGACCTCTGCCATTCCACCGTCATTACCCCTAAAATGCTGGTGAACTTTGTGACAGAGAAGAACATCATCTCCTACTCTGAGTGCATGACTCAACTCTACTTCTTCTCTCTGTTTGCTATTGCAGAGTGTCACATGCTGGCTGCTATGGCTTATGACCGTTATGTTGCCATCTGTCACCCCTTGCTTTACAATGTCATCATGTCTTATCACTTATGTTTTTGCATCACAACAGGGGTTTATATTTTGGGTATCATTGGATCTACAATTCACACAAGCTTTATGTTGCAACTCAATTTGTGTAAGACCAATGTGATTAACCACTATTTCTGTGATCTTTTTCCACTCTTGGAGCTATCTTGCTCCAGTGTCTATATCAACGAATTACTGGTTTTGTTCTTCAGTGCTTTTAATATCCTGATTCCCACCTTAACCATCCTAACTTCCTACATCTTCATCATAGGCAGCATCCTCCACATTCGCTCCTCTGAGGGCAGGGCCAAAGCCTTCAGCACCTGCAGCTCCCATATCTCGGCTGTTGCTCTGTTCTTTGGTTCTGCCGCGTTCATGTACCTGCAGCCTTCATCAGTCAGCTCCATGGACCAAGGGAAAGTATCCTCTGTGTTTTATACCACTGTTGTGCCTATGGTGAATCCCCTAATATACAGCCTGAGGAATACGGATGTCAAATCTGCCTTGATAAAAATTCTGGACAGAACACGAATAGAATAAATGTTACCTTGTCATATTAGAAACCTGCCATAGTCTTTCTAGGTCTGTAATTTATTAGGTCTATTTTTAAATATTTTAAATATAACAATATTAATTTAAGATTTTAAATATTAACAATATTATAATTTAATACCTATTACCATATCTCCAAATTTCCACTTTCTTCAAATTTGTATTGAAATCATTGTACCAAGGGAAATTCGAAGAACAAAATGGAGCTTATTTAGTATAAAAGAGACCTGCCTTTATCTTTCAGTCAAAACAAAATAAGAATAATATGATAATGTTAAAAGAATTATATGTTATTGAGATTTCATGAAATATCAAGCCTTTTTGCCTAGAACTCTCTATGGGCTACTTTCTTTAATACTTATGGTGTCCCTCAGGGTACCATTCTTTAAAAGGTGAGAGAATCAAAGCTTATTTGAGTGTGTGCTCCAGGTCTTGATCATAAGAAGAGTTTGAATCTGTGAAGTTTGTCTCCAGCATTTGTGATATAACTCAAAGTGATCCTTGGCCCACATAATTTGGGAAAGTTCCAAATCTCTTCAGAGTTTTTTTTTTTTCAGATACTGAACTTGAAGTTTCCTCCATGACTGTGCTACTGTGTTCTGGAAATATTCCACATTTTCATTGTTACTTCACATAATACCATGAAAACGGCCAAAATATTTAAAGTCTACACTTAAAAATGTTAAGATGATGACTGTTATATTGCTATTGCCAGCTGTAGTCCTGTCCTACAATGTCATTGTGTTCCATCAGGGCTACTTCTTTCTGATGTTGGATTTTTTGACTATCAGTGTGATCTTGTTTGTGTAACAGCCCACACAAGTTACAATGTTAGAATTCATTTCTGCTGATTCGATATGATCAACCATTTTGTTCTGTGATCTTTCTCCTTTCCTCCAGCTCTCTTACTCTTGAACCTAAGTCAATAAATTGCTAACTCTAAGGAGGTTGTGACTTCTTGTCATAGCAAATTCTCAGTCTATAAATCTCAGGAACATCTCACTGTTAGTCTATTTCTTTCACTCGTATTAAATTAAATGATTTCTCTAAAGCAATGGTTTCACACCATGATTAGTATATACCAGGAAAAATGAGTGAAAAGTTCCAGAATCTATTTTAGAAAATGCAGCTTTCAATGATATAGAAACTTAAACTTATTTACACATAGACTTATCTTTGACACTTCACCTATATTAATTATGAAGAGATGACTGTTAGATTTTTTTTTTGAGACAGGGTCTCGCTTTGTAGTTCAGGCTGGCCCAGAGCTCACTATGTAGCCCAGGCAAGCCTTGAACTCAGCAATCCTCCTGCCTCTGTCTCCCGAGTGCTGGGACTAGACTGTTAGATTTTTGCTTGGGGTACTTATGATAAATATGTGAAACTTGAATATTTATTCCTTGCATGTCCCTTGCTTCAGTGACTATTAAGTTCCAATAGTTCAGAAATACACATTCAAATGTTTATTGATGGTAACACCAGACTCTTCCAATTTCCCATGATGTGTTGTTTCAGACCACCTTCTACTTAAAAGACATGAGACAAATTATTAGACCTGTGTGTGCTGGATTTCACTTCAAATTATAACCTGAGCCTTTCACTTTCACTCTAGAAACTTCTCTACAACCGGAGGTATCCACTTGGCCTTCGCACAAGTCAGTCCATGGATTTCCTATTTTTGGGCTTAGCCTTACCCAATAGAAACAGAGATCATATGGATGCTTCAATTTCCTGTCCCTTGGGGCAGCCATCTAAGGAATCATGCATCCTCTCTCAAGAGGTTTGGGCAAAATTGAGCTCCAGTTTCCCATAATAGCACTGCCACACTACACTCCAAGTTTAGCTTTTCCTTTATCCTAAATCTGTAAAACTTACTTAAAATAAGAATACTAAAGTCTCATATCAAACAGTAAAACAATTTCTAAGTAAATTTCTTTGCATGTTTAGCAGTTATGCTCTCAAAATAATACTTATGGAAATATTTACCTTAAGAACTTTTATTTCCATACAAATAACTTAATCTGTTAATAGAACCTAAATAGTCTTTATAATTTATACATTTGCAACCTCCCTTGACTTTCTCTTTTATTTCTAGAAGAAAAAGAAGTCATCATCTCTCTTATTGGTGCTTTAAGGACTCTTGGCACAAGTTTTCATTCAGTAGCCAAATTAAACTATTGCAAATATCCTTTTTCTCTTTGCCTCTTTTTCTTTCTCTCTCTTTCTTTTATCTTTTTTCTCTCTTTCCCCCCTCCCCGTCCCTCCCTCCCTCCCTTCCTCCCTCCCTCTCTCTCTCTCTCTCTCTCTCTCTCTCTCTCTCTCTCTCTCTCTCTCTCTCTCTCTCTCTCTCTCTCTCTCTTTCAAGCTCTGGGTCAAACCTACAAGTTTATAGTGATGAACAAGGGCATGAGCTCTATCCCTAAACTTTGCATTTTTGTTTTAGGATAAATCTTTATATTTAACACACTTGGTGGAAGTTGATGAAAATTAAAATTTTAAAATTATACACAGTAAATTAATTCCTAGGGCTGTGGTTATAAACTTCTACACATTGACTTACTTTAAACAACTAAACTTTGTTTTATTTGTGGTACACAGGTTAGACATCTGAAATCAAAGTGTCAGTAAAAGTTGTGAAAGAGTCTCTTCCATGTTTCTCTCTTCACTTCTGGAGATTGTATTTCACCTAAGCTTTATTTTTTCAGTAATAACAAATAAAAATGATAGAGTAACAATTGTTGAAGTGTTTTGAAATATCAAAGAGATCATGCAAAATTCATTATTTTTAAAATATTTATATTATTACTCTATGGAGTGATTATATTTATTATCATAAATACAATTGTGTAATAGTCATCATAAACATAATATATTTGATGTTATATTATAATTATTCCCTTTAAATAAATCAAAACATAGAGATATAACCTGTATAATATCCCAAATTTAATAATCAAGCTTCACAATCAGAAAGTTTGCCTCTAGTATCCATAATTTTATTCACATTACAACTTTATACAAACTAGTTATCCAAACTAGGAAGTAGTATTTAGATCAACAAGAAACCCCAATAGTTAAATATTATAGCAATTTTCCTAGTCCTAATATTATGATTCCTAAAGTGCAGTTTAAAGTGGAGATTTTTTAATCAAACACATAAGTTATCCATGTATGCAGGATATAAAATTGAGCATTTTTGTGTAAGGAAATAAATGGTCTTCTAAACCTAGTATCAAGGAAAGTACAAATTCATAGAATATTCCCTGGTTCTCTTAAATCTATTTAGCATAATCTGGGCTGTGAATAAATGACTTCTTAGGAGCTTTTAAATAATGAATAATCTTTGATGAAACTCAGGTCTGGTGGATCACAGTATAGGTTTTAGTACAGATATTCCCCATGTACAAATCTTTCCCACTAATGGTTAAGTTTAGACCTGGTAGAGAAGATTAAACAGTGGGGGAAAATGTTAGTAACAATGGCTTCTTTTGTATAAGTCCATGGCACCTAAGAAAGAGAAATCCTTTAAGAGTGTCCAATGTTATTTTCTACCTGGTATACATGTATCATTCAGCAAGCCTTCTCAATACAAAAACCAGAACAGCTCCAGTGACTGTGAAAAGATGCTAAATGCTAAAGCTCTGTGATTGACAGTAAGTGCCTTAGAGTTGTGTGGGAGGTAAAATTTGGCATTCAGGTTTTCATGCTGAAGAAAGGTGAGAATATCTATCACTTGTGATTTGAAATTATGAGTTTGGGGTTAATCATTGAGGAGATGCAGGGAAATTTTTTCAATACTTTACTGTTATTCACAAAATATTTTTTAAGTTGTCCTACACATGCTAGACTGGAAAATGTTTCCATGATGATTTTGATTCTAAGCGGAATTTGTAAAGAATTACATATTTTTCAGATGAGAGAAAAAAATATTGGTAAGATTATTTTTATACAGAGGAGATGATATTGAATTAAAAGACAGACAGCCAAGTGATTGTGACATATTACAGAAATTGAAATGTTCCTATATCCAAACAGGAAAAGGAGAACTGTAAAGGAGTCTTAAGGGCGGTTATGGAATATTTTTCCACTGCCCGTGAAAGTGGATCATCATCTTCTTGTGGTGAAACACATCTTATGTCCAGAAACAAGTAGCTTATTCCCCTTGAAGAGCTCTAATGTTCACAAAGATTTTTACATTGATTAAAAGATGTGCCCTTAAATACTTCAAACATCATAAACAAGCAAAAACCTCTTCTTTTGCTTCTATTAGGGTATATTAAAATGCCTGTCAGTTTTCTCATTATCTTCAAATACTTCATAGGTCTTGACAGTGCTTCTACCTTGTCAGTGTTGCTTCTTAAAAACTCCACCTATGAAGGACACCAGGCTCCAGAAGTACTATGATAGCTGTAGAGCAGTGCCTCCCGACCTCATGAACTTGTAGAACTTGGTAATATTAATACTGAATGGGGGGGTGGAGTGAATGAAATAGCTTGTCCTTAATGATGACTAGTTAAGAGGATCTGGAACAAAGACTTATTTACAACACCCAAGGAAAAAAAAATACGACCTCAATACCCATTCTGAGCATTTCCTGCTCATTTGATTTTTATGGCTCTTGAGTTGGCTTCTTACACATCTTATCTGGATGATGATTCATCTTAGTTTAACCACTGTATCTTTCCAGAGAAAATATTAATCTTCTATTGCTTTATTCCCTATCAAAAGTTCTATAAGCTTCATTGATTTAATGATGAATTATGACTTTCTATTTTTATATGAATGACATTCAAAACATATTTTAGACATGAAGAATGCACTTTTTAAACTAAGATTCAGACTTGAGGATCAGTAGAACAGACTAAAAAATCCAGAAACAATGCCAGATACACTAAGCCAGCTCATCTTTGACATAGGAGCCAAACATCCTCAATGGAGGAAAGACAGACTCTTTAACAAATGGTGCTGGAAAAACTGGGTTTCAACATGCCAAAGACTGAAGCTAGAACCATCTCTTTCACCGTGTACTAAACTAAAATCAAAGTGGATGAGAGACCTAAATATTAAAACAGAAATTCTAAACCTGCTGCAAAACAGGTTAAGTAAAACTCTTGGAGACATTGGTTTAGGGAAAGACTTTCTGAACAAAACCTCTATAGCATGAGAACTACCAGATAAATCAACAAATAGTATCTATTTCTATTAAAAAGCTTCTGCACAGCAAAAGAAACAATCAGCAGAGCAAAAAGGCATCCAACAGTATGGGAAAAATCTTTACCAGTAATTCCTTAGACAAAGGGCTACTATCTAGAATATATAAAGAGCTTACTAAGATTAAAATTAATACATTTTGGGCTGGAAATTTAGCTCAGTGGTTCCGAGGCCTGCCTAGCAAGTGAAAGGTCCTTAGTTTGATCCCTGGTAACCACATACAACAGTACAGGCATGGTGACTCACGCCCACCAGCAATCAATACCACATACCACAGTGCTGGCCATGGTGGCTCACATCTGTAGTCCCGGCACTTGGAAGGCAGAAGCAGGAGGATTACTGAGTTTAAGGTTTACCTGAGCTACATAAGGAACTCAGGCCCAGTCTGAACTACAAAGTGAGACCCTTTCTCAAAAACATCCAACAAACAAACAAAAATAAATACATTTTTCTTGCTAAATTTTAACTATTTACTATTTTCAGTGTAACAAACATTTTCCAGTTGTTGTAGTCTTCTGGGTTGATGTAGTAGTGACTAGGGAACAGTGTCAGGTATGGGGGATATGTTATTCCATTGGGAATGAGCAATGTCGAACTCTAAGATAAGTCACACACACACACAAAATTCACAAGTTTTACTCCATAAATTTTTTCCAACCATATCAACTCTTCTCCTCCTATGAATAATATAATTGAATAAAGAATAAGTTATAGAGGCCAGAGATTTAGCTCAGTGGTTCTGGTGCCTGCATAGCAAGCACTAGGTCCCTGGTTCGATCCCAGGAACTACATACAATAATACTGGGCGTGGTTACTCATGTCCTTCAGCAATCAGTACTACATACCACAATGCTGGGTGTGGTGGCTCACACCTGTAATCCCAGCACTCGGGAGGCAGAGGCAGGAGGATTCCTGAGTTTGAGGCTGGCCTGGGCTGCATAGTGAGCTCAGGGCCAGCCTGAACTGCAAAACGAGACCCTGTCTCAAAAAAAAAAAATAGGTTATAGAATAAGTACAAAGCCTTCGATATTCATGATGTTTGTGACCTTATCTCAGTCCTTGATGTTACATAATTTTCCCTTCCTGGGCATTAGTCACTAACTTTTAGTGATATGATTAAATGTAACAGGCAAGGAGTCCTATATTTTCATTTTTTCCTTTGGAACATAAGGGACCATAACTTGTTTCAACACCAAAGGCATTTTTCAGTCTCATAGTAATCCTAGGGAGATTACAACAAATAAATAATGAACATTATATTTTTAAAAGACTATAAACAATCAAATATATTTATCTTCATAGCTTTGAATTAGGGCAACCATTAAAAAGGTTTTATGCCTTTCAGATTTCATTTGTTTTATTGGCATAGTACACCATTATGGAAATGATAGTACAAAATGTCTCTATCAATATTACCTCCAATTTAAGGTACATCAGTTAACAACTCAAGAAAAAATTGCTTTGTCTGCTCCTTCCAGTTTCATTCCATGTGTAAATCTAATGATCATACATTTACATCTTGAGTGAAAGTGAAGTGTTGGAAAACATGGAACAGGAAAGAAGTGCATTATGAGTTTTATTACAGCAGAAAATGATTCATTTACCTGTGGTGTATGTAGATTCAAGATTAGTGTCTTGTCTCTGTGTTGCATATTTTATGAGAGATAAGAATGGAGAGAGAGAGAAAAAGGAAGAGAAAAAGAGATGAAAGAGAAGGGGAGAGGCGGGGAGGGGACAGAGAGATAAAAACAAAGAGAGACTAAGTCCTGGAGCTCCTCTTTGAGCGCAGCACTAAAACTGGAATGGTGAACCTTTTAGAGCTTTCAGTGATAACCAACAGTTGGCTATGACACATGTGCCATAAGTCCCCTACCACTTCACTAGACTGGTTTTATTTTCTTAATCCACTTATTTTCACATCTGGCTAATTACAAGAATCATATTGATGGTATTGTGGTAGTTTGTTATCTGTTTTAATATTTTTAAAGATCAAATCTTTAAGCACTGCCACAGTAGATTGTCATTCATAAAATGTAGTCTAGGATTAACAGACATGTACTAAGCAAGTGAACACAATTTCTCGAGATGAGAAAATTTTGAAAGTTAATTAATGATGAATTTTGAAAGTATTTTAATAGTTTCATAAGTTACTAAACCATGTACTACAAACACAACTGTGAAATATAATGAGAGTGGAGATAGTAAGACTGGTTTAACTGAAGTAACTATGTTTAACAGAAAGTTCATATAAAGTTTGAAACTGATAATTCTAGAAACAAAATTATGAGCAAATTACTTAAGCTATGGAAGTAACCTTGAGAAGACCTAAAAAGAAAGTGCTCATGTGAGTTGCTTTAGTAGAGATTAATTTGTCTCTGGGAAACAGGATTATGAACATAGGAAGGTAATGCTGTAATTTTAGTTTTCCATTATAAATATGTTTACAGTTCTACACTCATCATCTTAATTAAGACTATATTTTCCCTAGGGACTCTACTGATTAACCATATTGGAAAATTCCTGAGCTAATAAAACTCTATATCTGAATGTGTTCTGACTGCAAAGTAACCAGCCTATGTTATCCTATTATATCCACAATCAAATTAAAAGAACCTGTGTCAGCAACTGGTATGAAACAAAGGTGAACTGGATACACAGCAGATTGACATTGAGTGGTTCAAATGTCAGTTTTAATATTAAGTTCCCTGATTTGAGATAAACTGAATTCTAGAAACTAAGGTATTTACTTATATCTGATTGTAAGTAGGTGATGTGTGTGTGCTAAGGTAACTGCTTTGATTCCTGTTTGTACCTATTGCTAAGATCTTTGTTGTGAAGTAAAGCATACATTCATATTTTTAACAGTGTGTATTGTATCAGTCACTTAAAGAAAAAAACAGCAAGCCAGGCGTGGTGGCTCACGCCTGTAATCCCAGCACTCGGGAGACAGAGACAGGAGGATTGCTTAGTTCAAGGCTTGCCTGGGCTACATAGTGAGCTCAGGGCCAGCCTGAACTACAAAACGAGACCCTGCCTCAAAAAAAAAAAGAAAAAAAATACATCACATTACAGTGACACGTGCATACTAATGTTTATAACAGCACAATTCATAACAGCTAAATCTTGGAAGTGGCCTGTTTGTCCATCAACAAATAAATGGGTAAAGAGACTGTGATACTTATACAATGGCACATTACTCTGCATAAATAAAGAAAAACTTGGGGCATTTGTAGTAAAATGGGTGCACAAAGTAAAATAAATCATACACACAAGTTTAGATATTGCAACAAAAGTATAAAGAGCAAAATATATGATACATCAAATAGGGAGATAGATCTTTCTCAAATGGGAAGGAGTTCAAAAGACAAAAGGAGAGGAAGGAAAGGCAAAGAAAAAAGGAACCAAGATGTGTTATGTAGGGACCAAGGATTTAGCTCAAATGGTAGTGCCCCTACCTTGAAAGCATAACAGCCCAAGTTCAATCCCTGGTACCACACACACACACACACACACACACACAAAGGAAAAGAGAGAGATTTGTTATATACAGGTACTAACTCCTCATGAGGAATGTAAACACTATACACTGCAAACATGAACTAGTAAAAAATAACAACATGTACAATACTAAAGATATTTATAGTGCATCAAATGGATCATTACTTTCTTAGCTAAATAAATTTCAGTTCTTTCAATTTCAAAGGCTATTTCCAGAATATTTTTTTTCTGAAATTTTTGTTTTAAAGTTTTTCTATGTCTCATATAAATTATTGCAAACTGAACACACTAGTCCAACTATTTCAACTATTAAGATATATGTTTCTTCTTCTCAAATAACTTTTTGCATATCTTGACTCAAGACCTGTCTTTTAAAAACCCACATCATACTGTTGATTAGACATAAAATAGTTTAAAATTTCTAATTGTATCTCAAATGAGCTCCACTAATCTAAAAACTATTATCATATCATTCATTTTTATAACAAAATATATAAAGTCCAAATTATTAAGTACAAAAGACATTGATCAGGAAAAGTGACACCTAAGATTTATTTTGTGAAACTCTTTTCATTGTTTGGGAATTTAAGTATTTCTGATTTCTACCACTTGTGGCTGAAATTCAATTAGCATAGATTAATCATGGACCACTTCCTCCCTGGTAATGGTGGTAAAGTCCAGGAGTTACATACATGGCATTCCTGTGATTATTCAAATTAGAAACAAGGAAAGACAGTTCCTCAGTATTGGAAAAGTCATCAGTTACACACATGAGAAACACACGATTTATGATTTTTCACATTCCAACTTAACTCCCAGAAGGAGGTAACTGATTAGAACATGCCTTATGCCTCTAAACCCTGCTACTCACAACATGGCTGTCAACCAGTGACATCGGTGAGGAGCTTGTAAGAAATGCAGATTCTCAAAACCTACTCAGACTCACTAGTTCAAAATGTTTGTTTTTAGAAAGTTCATGGGTGATCTGTATGCATAAGTCTTTATTGTTAATTACCAAGTTTAGGATTCACAGGCATCCAGTTGAAGAAAAGTAGACAAGTGGGAAAACTGAAGTGGTGATGGTCCCCCCACTCAACCCCAGGAGCTTTATCCCCATGAAATGAAAATCTCTGGAGAGTATTTGTCTCTGTGCTATTTGGCACTGGGCTTACTTAAATCCAGGATAAACCTTCCTAGAACATCAATCAGAACTTTTTGGGAAGTGACCGTGAAAGACAGGAAAGCTTAGTCCTTGAAACTGGAAATGCACAAATTGAAAGTTACAGTGAGATGCTGACCTGTGTGACAAACAAGACAAAACACTGAGAGGAGGGCTAAGCTCTGCCCTCGTGCCCCGAAGCTGCAGCACCCTGTGACTGTCATCACCACAATTTCTTCCCTTCTCCATATCAAAGAGGGGGAGTTGCAAAGAAACTTTGACATTAAGCATTCAGACAGACGAAGGTAAGTTCCTTCACCTTGTGCTAATTAATTAGGTCCAGAAATACCCATTGTGAAAACTCAGACAAAGGTTCTTGTATATGTACTCAGTTATTTCTTGATTACTTTTTAAATTTCCTATGATGTTCCAGGTGCTTACTTGGCACTGGTGGTGCAGAGGAGATAATATATGTGTATAGCTGCAGACCTAGCTCTTGAGAGGCTGGGACAGGAGAATCACTTGAGCCCCAAGTTTGAGGCAAACCTGGATATCATAGGAAGAGCCCCCTAGGGAAAAAAATGCTGCTCACAAACTAAAACCATCTGAGCATGTTGTAGAAAGGCCCACGCAAGGATCAGAAGTTGGAGAATACTTCTATGATGAATGGAATTTTAGATGAAATAGAAAAGGAAATAAGTATTTCCAGACAACAGAGAAAGTGGCTGGTAAAATTATTTCAAGTAGAAAGAACAGCAATAAAAATATGAACAACTGGGTGAATGTAACAATATTTTAGGAAATGAAAGAAGCCAAAGTGTCATTGCAAAGGAAGAGTGTGCCAGAATGAGCTAAGGATGGTGGAGGAGAAGTGACAGTAGGTATTTG
>PVIC010053593.1:0-11799 GCA_004025085.1 Thryonomys swinderianus
GCCCAGCATTATATGTGGTTACCGGGGATCAAACTCAGGTCCTTGTGCTTGCGAGGCAGGCGTCGGAACCACTGAGCTAACCCTCCGGCCCCACTGTAATTTATTTTTAAGAAGGAAAAAAATGCATTAGTAGCACACATAGAATAATAGTGCTTTGGGTATTTAAACTCCTAACCTGAAGAAAACTGATTTGAGAAACAAACCCCTACTCAAACATCTCTGTTTCACTGAAGAAAAAATGATTCCTTTATTGAATTAAAGAACAGAAGATTGTGCTACCAATCATTAAAAATACTGTAGTTTTTCTTATCAGAATTAAAAAAAATTAGTTTGTAAAAATTCAAACCTTGGGCCTGAGATTTAGCTCAGTGGTTCAGACACCTGCCTACCAAGCAGAAGGTCCCTGGTTCAATCCCAAGTAACCAGATAAAACAATATTGGGCATGGTGGCTCCCGCCTACCTGCAATCAGCACCACATACTACAATGCCAGGGGTAGAGGCTCAGGCCTATAATCTCAGCACAGGAGGCAGAGACAAGAGGATTGCTGAGTTCAAGGCTAGCCTGGGCTATATAATGAGCTCAGGGCCAGCCTGAACTACAAAGAGAGACCCTGTCTCAAAAAAAAAAAAAAATCTAAACCTTAACTTGGACAAATTTTCAAATCCACCATTCAGGCTTGACAGTATTAAAACATTTTGCTGGGTCTGCATATTTTAAAAAGTTTTAATTGTGGTAAAGTATATATAACAAAGTATGCTACATAGTTTTAATATATGTGTATGCATATTTCATTTACTAATTCAAGAATAATTTAGTTTCATTGTTTTTGCAGTGTGAAGAGATATTTTGCAAAATGAAAACTCAAAGGATTAGAAAGTACTACCTATTCTTCGTAAGTGCTACCTATTCTTAAATAATACTTCAATAATTTTTATTACTTACTTGTGGAGATCTCTTATTGATAGGGACCCTTGTAAACTGCCTGTGACAATGTGCTCTCCAATTATACAAATATCCGATACTTGTTCCTTCAGGACTTGAGAACTCAGATACTTGCCATTTACTGAAAACAGATGTAATGCATTCTTATCCTGAAAAATATTGATGAAGAAAACCTAATGATTTAACTAGAAGCTCAGTTTTTTTCCAGTTTTACTGTTATTTTATTTTAAAAATATTTTTGCAAAAATGCATTTTTTACAATATTTTTCAATTTAAATATTATTTATACCAAATACAGATGGCAAATTTAACTTATCCAAACATGAAGTTTAAGAAGTCAAAACTGTTTTAACTTATTAAAAGAAAAGCTGCGCTGCAGACTATTGTGATGATGGTTAACAAAGCAAGGAAAAGCACCATTCAAATCTTGCAACAGTTTCTGTTCAACTGGATTAGAGGCTGTTGTTTGTCCTAAATTAGATTTCACATTAAGTATGGCTTTGATGAGGTAAAGCCTCAGAAGAAATGATTCTCCAATCCCAAATCTATCATCAGAAAAATTCAGTGTTTCTTTTTTTTCTTCCCTCTTTTTTTTTTTTTTAAAGACAGGGTCTTGCTTTGTAGTTCAGGCTGGCCCTGAGCTCACTATGTAGCCCAGGCAAGCCTTGAACTCAGCAATAATCCTGCCTCTGCCTCCCAGAGTGCTGAGATTACAGGCGTGAGCCACCATGCCTGGCATTATGGCGTGTGGTACTGATTGCTGGTGGTGTGAGTCACCACACCCAGTATAGTTGTATGTGGTTACTGGGGATGGAACCAGGGACCTTGTGCTTCCTAGGCCAGCGCCAGAACCACTGAGCCAAATCTCCAGTCCTTTTTCTTCTTTTTTGAGGTAGGGTCTCGCTTTATAGTTTAGGCTGGTCCTGAGCTCACTATGTAGTCCAGGCAAGCCTCAAACTCACAGCAATCCTCCTGCCTCTGCCTCCTGAGTGCTGGGATTACAGGTGCGAGTCACTATGCTTGGCATTGTGGTATGTGGTTACTGCGGATCAAACTCACGAGCTTGCACTTGCCAAGGCAGAACCTGGAACCAATGAGCTAAATCCCCAGCCCCAAGAATTCAGTATTTCTAACATGATAACATAGCAGAAAAGCCAAGCCTCGCTCTTATCTGTCATTACCTTGTTACCTCAGTCATCAAAGACAGAATTATTTCAAATTATCAAACACTTTTCAGAAAAAAATTTTTTTTTTGAGACAGGTCTCGCTCGGGGACAGCAGCCAATGAATATTGTCAGATCTCCACAGGTAGCACGGCTCCTGGCTCAATGTGCACTTTGACTACCATCTCCCTTCCCCAGTCCAGCCAAACACTGAAGCTCAATTTTTATATTGACAGTTAAAGTTGTAAAAGAATGATTAAAATTTTGGAATAAAAACACAGTTATACTTAAAAGTGTACAGATAATGTGAGAGTAATTTCAAATTAGACTAAGTAAATAAATGTTAAACAGGATGTCTCACCTCCAGTCCTGAAAATGCCCCACATTATTAAAGCAAGAGAAAAAGATTCTTTTATGTTTTAAAAGCTTTACTACTGAAATAAACATATACAACTTAGGGTTTATTTATTTATACTCTGCCTTGTGAAAAAGAATTTAAATTGGCTATCATTTCCACTTAAGCTTGTATCTCACATAATCAGAATTTTTTCTTTTTTTTTTTCTTTTTGAGACAGGGTCTCGCTTTGTAGTTCAGGCTGGCCCTGAGCTCACTATGGTACCCAGGCAAGCCGCCGCGAATTCAGTAATCCTCCTGTCTCTGCCACCTGAGTGCTGGGATTACAGGCATGAGCCACCACATCCGGCACTGTGGTATGCGGTGTTGATTGCTGGTGGGCGTGTCTCCACGCCCAGCATTGTATGTGGTTTCCAGGGATCGAACTCAGGACCTTGAGCTTGCGAGGCAGGCGCTGGAACCACTGAGCTAACCCTCCGGCCCCCAGAAATTATTTTTTAAAATACACAGCACATAGACTAATAGAAATTCCTATGATAAAAAATATGAATGTGAGGCCAAGATTGTGGTAGAAGTCTGTGTAATGGTAAGGAATAAACAATTTTAAAACACACTGCTCTTTGTGTTTTCAAACTGCCTTATATGTGGAAAGACATGCTATGGGCAAACTGTCCCTACTGCACAGAAATGTCAGATACCTTGAGGGTGTTCTTTTCTTTGGTGCTGGAGCAGATGACAATATGTCCTTCCGAAGATACAGCCAAGTTGGGAATGGTCAGGAGCTGAGAACTCTCAGAAGGTGGTCGTAAAGTCCTCATGTATTGGCCTTTCTTAATGGTATATATAATCACGGTGCCATCCTATACACAGGAAATATTAGAAAATGAAAAAAAAAGCCCATGGACATTAACAGCAAAAAGGAAGAAAGTAAAATTGGCTAGATAAAGAAACTCCGGAAAAGAACTGAGATGATTATTATTTTTTAATTGATTTTATTGGTACATTTTATATATACATTATGATGACTTCAATACTGAGGGTTTGTACCAGTATGAGAAGATAAAATTATTTCACCAAGGATACATATAGCTTAGAAAAAATGCCAATCTTCAAATTTCAGGTAGAATTCTACGTCATAAAGTGTACTCTTATCTAGGAAAATCAATCAAAACCCAAAATAGAATTCAGTCTTTTTTACATCTTTTCTTTCTATATTATTGCAATTTTACAAAATGTGCTATGTAAATATATTAAAAAGCTTCTTTTACCAATTCATCTAGAAAAGCTTTTGAGATACAAACACTGCTACTGAATTTGTAGAACAAGTCTTTTTTAACGGTGAACTCTTACCCGTGATCCTGATACTGCCATGTCTAGCTCCGTGCTGATGGCAACACTCAATACCTCATCAGTGTGTCCATAAAGAATCTGAAAAGGTTTAGATGCTAAGCCCACAGGAGCACCTCCCTAATATTAAAACAGAAAGGCAAGATGAAGCATTTTCTCACTACCAATATTTTATAACAAATTTTATAAGGCACCTAAACTTTCTAACAAAAAATAATATTGCAAATAATCTACTCAAAGTAGTAATCATTCTTGTGTTTCTCTTTGGATTTCTGAATGATTTCCAAGCTTCTGAAACTCCAAAAACTTAATATGAATTGTCTCAATGTTGACTTAATTTCTTCTTTTTTAAGACAGGGTCTTGCTTTGTAGTTCAGGCTGGCTCTGAGCTCACTATGTAGCCCAGGCAAGCCTTGAACTCAGCAACCCTCCTACCTCTGCCTCCTAAATGCTGGGATTACAGGCATTAACCACCATGCCCAGCACTGAAATTTAAATTTTTTAAGGCATATTATTTGCTCTTTTATGCAGCTTCATTTTTCCTTAACTTCAAACAAATTTTTTGTCATGTTTCTGAATACTTTCCCTTTGTCATTTATTGGAGTTTCTACGTCAGGGACCTCAGGATTTGCTTTCAGTTTTTATAGCTATTATTCATTCTTCATTACTTTAACCTTTTTATCTTTTTCATGTGTATTTACTTTGGTTACATTAAATCTTTCTTCCATACTACTGATTTGGTTTGTATCCTTGTTAAATTTTTCTTGTTGTTTCTGTGTTGGATGTTGGGCTTATTTAAATTTGTAGCCAGTTTGTACGAATTTTACTCTGCTTGATTCCTCTGTAACCTCTGTTTTCATTTCATATTTGAGTGCCTATTTTGTTGAACCACTATTCTTCTTTTTTTCCTTCAGTAGTTTCAGACAGGGTCTCACTTTGTAGGTCAGGTTGGCTCTGAACTCACTGTGTAGTCCAGACTAGCCTGGAACTCACAGCAATCCTCCTGCTTCTGCCTCCAGAGTGCTGAGATTACAGGCATGAGCCACTACACCCGGTTTGAACAACTATTTTTTTTTTTTTTTGAGACAGGGTCTCTCTTTGTAGTTCAGGCTGGCTCTGAGCTCATCACTATGTAGCCCAGGCTAGCCTCGAACTCAGCAATCCTCCTGCCTCTGCCTCTCCAGTGCTGGGATTGCAAACCTGAGCCACCACACCCCAGCACTGTGGGGTGTAGTACTGATTGCTGGTGGGTGTGAGTCACCACACCCAATATATCATTATATGTGGTTACCAGGATCAAACCAGGGACCTTGCACTTGCTAGTCAGGCGGTGGAACCACTGAGCTAAATCTCTGGCCCAACTATTCTTTTTTTTTTAAAAAAGTTTTAGAACAACTATTCTTATGTTCTTCTAGTGATACATTTTATTGTAAGGAATTTCTCTTCTCTTTTGAGTTGTTTTCTTTTAAAGGAAGATTCCTTCACGTCTTTAGCATGCTTAGTTTGTATATTATTTTATATGCTAAGGAATATTTGAATAGTTGACAAGTTACTTGTTTTATTCACAATTATCCTACATGATTCTGCCCACAAATTCTGTCTGTTCTACACAGTATACATAAATTCTCCTTGACGCTCTACTGAGATATATTTATCTCTCCCTTACAAGAGTCAGTCTGAGTGCTTAATGAACTATATCTAATTTTTACACATCAGGTAAGTTCTATATTACTTAAGTAACTAAAATTACAGAAAAAAATGGACTTCCCTAAGTTCATTTTACAATGGCTACATGTCTCAATAGTAAACATGACAAAAATAATAAAACCTGATCTACTTTAATGGGAAGTAGAGAAAAATTAAAGCAAATAACACACAGCAATGAAATATAATAGCAATAATCATGAATGATGTCAGTTTATTATAGGAAGTGAAGGAAAGTTAAAACCTAGGAAATTTCTCAGTAGATTACATCAAGCAAAAATAGAAGAAAAACCATAAAAGAGAAACACAGCTGCAGAGAACATTACTGTGAACATTAACAAAAGCAGAATACAAACTCTGGATTAGGTAATAGCATTGCATAAATGCTGAGCATTCCCATTTAAGTAACTGCACTGAGTGTTATGTATAAGAATGCCTCTGAGCCAGGTGTGGTGGCTCACATGCCCATAATCCCAGCACTCAGTAGGCAGAGGCAGGAGGACTGCTGTGAGTTCAAGGCTGGCTTGGGCTACATAGTGAGTTCAGGGCCAGCCTGAACTACAAAGTGAGACCCTGATACAAAACAAAACAACCAAAAACTTAAAAAAAAAAAAAAAAAAAGAATGCCTCTGAGCTGAGCATGGGCAACTGGCCAATATCATGTCTGTAAAATAAAATAAAACTTGCTATGTACTCACTCTAGATTTGAACCTGCTATGTAGCTTAGGTTGGCCTCAAACTCAAGAACCAAGAACATTTTTTTTAGCAAAACATTTATTGATGTCACATTTTGATAACATTCAGACACAATGATAAATTTCATCACAAGGAATCTATGCCAGCACATGACACATGAACCAAAAACTTTTTAATATGTGGCTACCTGTTGTGTTATTTGCCATATCATACATGTAGTATCTCTGGAACCAGATATCAAATGTATTCCACAGTAATCTGTAGCTAAACAAGTCACAATATCTGTAAGAAAAGAGAATTCAATAAAATGAAATGGCTTGGTTCTGTTGGAAAAGAACTATAAGGAAAGTTTTAGTTAATGTTCAAACTGTTACTGAATCAGTTATTCCACCATGGAAAAATGTTGACACTGCACTGGAAGAATACTGGGAAAGTGATACAGGAAAGAAGCAGCATGAAAATCATCTCAGGAAACCTCTGAGACTGCTCTCGGGTACAGCCACGGGGGAGGGGATGTCTGAGGTTCTTGGGAGCAGGTTGGAGAGCTCTCATAGAGCTCTAATATAAATCTTTAATTATTTTGTTATGTTTCTCTGGCTCTCTCATCTTATTCACTTCCCTTCCCATTGGGAATTACAATTCTGTAAAATTTGTATCCCTAAGGAAAACAGTACATATTATTATGCTATAATTTTACTATATAAAAATGTTCTTCCTAAACTATAAGCAACCTCTTCTCTAACAGATTTACTGGGAAAAAAATTAACTCAGTATTTTACTCTTACATTGAAGACTAAAAAATACCAGGTTAAAACATTCAACAATGTCACCTCTTGTACTTTACTGATTATACAACAGTAGGGCAGTTGATGCTTTACTTAATGATGAAAAATTTTACTAGTTTGTTTAAAAATCTTTATTTGAACCAACAGACTTGTATCTTTCTTATAGCGGCTGATTTTTGAAAAGACTTAGTCTAAATTTTATAGACATTGTAAATGTGTATTTAATTTATAGAGTATTTAGTATACCTCCAACATATTAGACTCTCTCCCAGAAAGCATTCAACACTTACAATCAACTACCAAAAAGTTCACTCAGCTTTAAGGAAACTTAAATACTCTATGTAGCAAGTACTACTTTTGTAGTTAGAAAAAAACAGGAATTTGGGGGTTTTTTGGCAGTAGTTAATGCTTACCCATATGTCTGATGCTATGTGAGATAACTTTGCCCTTTGTGAGTGACATCACTTGAATGCTATTATCCCAGTGTCCAGCACTGAAGAGTAGTCTGGCATCATGGGACACGACAAACAGCTTCGAAGTGAGTTCCAGCCCTGGGGCAAAAGGACCATTTATACTACGCTGAGTTCTGTAAATACAATTAAGCAACAGAATTTCTTTTAAAATTAGCATGAAGAGTTCTTGAACTTTTAAAAGACTTGAAATGCCTATGAATAAAAGATGACACTTTGCACATTAATATTACTTTCTTCATATTTTTCACAAAACAAACAGTCTCAAGTGTTAAGAATAAAAGAAGTTCCGGTATTTGCCTATGAGCACCTGTAGATACAAATGAGCTCTAGAAAGTATGAAATGAGCTCTAGAAAGATACAAATGAGCTCTAGAAAGCATGAAAGTTTTTGTAAAATGGGAAGTTTCCAAAGGAAATTGGTGTGGGAATGTAATGAGGGGAAGGAATAAATATGATTCAGAAAGAAAATAAAAGAGCACGTATATAGGGGTTGGGGAGGTGTGGGTGGGTAGGGATATGGGTAAAAATGAGAATTAATTTGTGTCTATATTGGTACAGATTCCCCGATGTTACCTGTGATTGTGAGATGAATATAAATTGTACCAATAAAGAATTAAAATTTTTTTAAAAGGACAGGGATAAAAAGTTAACCATAAAGATGTGCTTCATGATGTATATACATAATGTACCAATAAAGATAAATTTTAAAAAAAGAATAAAAGAAGTTGAGATTAGTGAAGGTATGAAAAATGCTTAAATCTTGGCTTTCAAAGCCAATTTAGTAAATTGGCAAGTAAATGGTACTTTTTTTTTTTGAGACAGTGTCTCACTTTGTATTTCAGGTTGGCTCTGAGCTCACTATGTAGCCCAGGCAAGACTGGAACTCAGCAATCCTCCTGTCTCTGCCTCCCGAGTACTGGAGTTACAGGCGTGAGCCACCACACCTGGCACTGTGGTATGTGGTATTGATGGCTGGTGGGTGTGAGTCTCCACTCCCAGCATTGTATGTGGTTACCGGAGATTGAACTCAGGAACTTGCACTTGCAAGGCAGGCGCTGGAACCACTGAGCTAACCCTCCGGCCCAAGTAAATGGTACTTTTGAAGTAAGTATAAAAATAAATAAAATGTTCCAGGACCAAGAAAATCAGAAATAAAGGAAAACCAGGGATCTCCTTTATTGTATTTGTATATAGATGATATATAGGAGATAAATTAGATAAATGCACTAATTATAATGACACTTTTTCATTCCAACCAGAGTGACCTGATAGGCTTTATCTGCTTCTAAGTGAAATATCTGTGAGCTTGACCAATATAGATTCTGCAGAAAGACATAAAAATATATATAGAAAATGAGGGCCAATTTTGACATTTTAGTCCTTGAATTTTATTATTCAATATTAATTTGCTGAGGATATGCTTCATATAAAAAACAACAATGAATTGGGCATGACTGTGCATGCTTGCAGTTCTAGGACTCTGTCTGACATACAAAGATCTCAAGTTTGAGTCCATTTTGACATCTTGACAAATGTCTCAAAATTAAAAATGAAAAAAAGGTCAAGGTTGGCCAGAGATTAAGCTCAGGGGTTCCAACACCTAGCAAGCATAAGGTCCCTGGTTTGATCCCTCAGTTACCACATACAACAATACCAGGTGTGGTGACTCATGCCCACCAACAATCAGTACCACACATCATAATACTGAGCAGTGCCTTACGCCTGTAATCCCAGCACTTGGGAGGTAGAGGTAGAGGCAGGGGATTGCTGAGTTCAAGGCTTGCCTCAGCTACATAGTGAGTTCAGGGCCAGCCTGAACTACAAAGTGAGACCCTGTCTAAAAAAAAAGGGCCAGGTGGATCACTATGAGCTTGATGACAGCCTAGGATATATAGTGAGGTCAAGGGCCAGCCTAAACTACATAGCAAGATAAATGAAAAATAAATGAATGAGTGAATGAATAAATAAACAAATATTTTGTCTGTTTGAGACAGGATCTTGCTTGTACTTTAGGCTGGCCCTGAGCTCACTATGTAGCCAAGGCAAGCCTCAAACTCAGCAATCCTCTGGCCTCTGCCTCCTGAATACTGGGATTACAGGCAATGAGCCACCACACCCGACATTGTGGTGTGTGGTACTGATTGCTGGTGGGCATGAGTCACCACGCCCTGTATTATTGTATGTGTTTACTGAGGATCCAACCAGGGACCCTGCACTTGCTAGGCAGGCACAGGAACAACTGAGCTAAATCCCTGGCCCCTAAATAAATAAATATTTTAAAAGGGCTGGGGATATACCTTAGCATGAAGATCCTGGGTTTAATACTCAGTACTAAAAGCTAACCAATTAACAAAGTCAATAGTACTAAATTCTATGGAAGATAAGAGAGGAAAAATACATTACTAGTTGAGAAAAACACGAAAGATACAATGACAATAATTATATCATTTTAAATAGTTTTCATATATATGATACAATCTGATTCTCTAACAACATTGAATGTGATTTAACTTGAAAAAATACAAGCAAACATTCATTTGTGCACTCATGTTCATAGCAGCTCAATTTGTGATAGCTAACTCTTGGAAACAATCCAAATGCCCATTAACAGGAGACTGGATAAAGAAGATGTGGGACCTTTTAGTAAAATGGAGTATTACACTGCCAGAAAGAATGATTAAGTTTGTGTTCTTTAGACTCAAATGAACATACCTTGAGGACATAGTCGTAAGTGAAATAAATAGGACACAGATGTATAAATACCATATCTTTGGGGCCGAAGGGTTAGCTCAGTGGTTCCGGCACCTGTCTCGCAAGCACAAGGTCCTGAGTTCAATCCCTGGTAACCACATACAATGCTGGGTGTGGAGACTCACGCCCACCAGCAATCAATACCACATACCACAGTGCTGGGCGTGGTGGCTCACGCCTGTCATCCCAGCACTTGGGAGGCAGAGACAGGTGGATTGCTGAGTTCGAGGCTTATCTGGGCTACATAGTGAGCTCAGAGCCAGCCTGAACTACAAAGTGAGACCCTGTCTCAAAAAAACAAAAAAAAAAAACATATTTTTTCTCTGATATGAGAAACTCAATATATAAATGAGTTTTAGAGTGTATGATGGATACTGTGAAACAGAAAATATTCAAGGTAAAGGGGATTGGGATATATAGTGTGGGGGAAAAATGTGATAGTAAAAGAAAAAGAAACAAAGCTTACTATATACAGGGTGGGAGGTTGTAGGGTGGGCAGGGGAATGGGAAAAAAATTAGAACTAAGACATGTCATACTGATACAAATTTTCAATGTCGACTGTGATCATGATGTGTATATGAAATGTACCAATAAAAAGAAAATGGAATAAAAAATTTTAAAAAGAAAACATAGTAAAGGAGATATCATGTTAAATTATGTTACTTTGGAAGTGAAAAAAAAAGATAAATTTCTGAATTATTATTACCTAAAACAAATAGTAAATAATGAAGTAGAATAAAATTACAGTTATATCTACCATTTCTAGTACATTTTGCCTCCAAAGCTGATACATAAATTTAGTTTTGTCTTTAATGTCAAATCAGAACATAGAAAGAGAGTAGATAAAGAGAAGAGAAAAGGAAGAGAAAATTTGAATCTCAAAACATTATTTTCACATGAATCAGCCTAGTTATTTTTCCTGGTAATAAGGTATGTGCTGCAACAGTTCTGCCTCATATGTTCACTTACTTAGGATTTGTCACAGTCTGATCCTTGATGAATGTAAAATAATTAGAAATATTTCTGTCATACGGCAGCCATCCATGGGTTCCAATAATATAGTTCATGCTTACTGTTACCTGATAAAGAAAATACAAATACTCAATTAAAACATTAAAGAAGCAGTTGCAAAATCAACCAACTGCTCATATAATGTCAACATTTATCATTTAAGGAATTCCTTGGGACAGTATACTTAACACATAAACTCAGTGAGTCTTAATCCAAATGAAAAAGCTCTGTCTTACAGGAATAAAACTTGTCAAACACTGTATATCTTTCTTTTTTTTTTTTTTTTTTTTGCTTTTTGGAGACAGGGTCTCGCTTTGTAGTTCAGGCTGGCCCTGAGCTCACTATGGTGCCCAGGCAAGCCGCCGCGAACTCAGCAATCCTTCTGTCCCTGCCTCCCGAGTGCTGGGATTACAGGCGTGAGCCACCACGCCCGGCATTGTGGTATGCGGTGTTGATTGCTGGTGGGCGTGAGTCTCCACGCCCAGCATTGTATGTGGTTTCCGGGGATTGAACTCAGGACCTTGCGCTTGCGAGGCAGGCGCCGGAACCACTGAGCTAACCCTCCGGCCC